>JAUUTY010000826.1:0-169999 GCA_030979885.1 Lolium multiflorum | reverse complement strand
GCTCACCTCGACGGGATCTACAACCTCCCCCTGTTTGATTTGATTTTCGTGGCTCCTCACTGTCGCCCCAACCTGGAACCCTAGCGGTCGCTGGTCGGTTTAGCCGTCGCCGGCTAACTCCAGCGCCGCCGCAGGTCGGCTGACCTCTGGCACGTCCTCCTCCACCAGCCTCCTGCTGCTGTGATGCTCTACAGCCCTGCATCGACCCCCTATGCCCCCTTTGATTTGTCATCACAGCTCACAGCGTTGGTCGATGTCGACCGCCCCTGGCACCTCCGGCTATCTCCGGTGCCGGCTCGAGCTTCTCGTCTATCTCGACTACCTCCTCGAGCCCTTGGTCGTCCTTGTTGGCAACCTCGACCACCCCTGCTACTAGCGCTATGCTACTGTGGCTGTGTACTGGTGGTGAGATGGTGCTGGTTGCTGCGATGGCGTTCTGGTGATGGTGTGGTGATGTTGCTGGTGGTAGCATGGTGTTGTGATGCTGGTGATGGTGCCCTGCTACTGCTACTGCCCCCTCACCTTGATGCCGGGCGGGACGGTGCTGTGGACGCAACCCCGGCGTCAACTTCTTCTTCTACTGCTGCAATTTCATTGTGAGCTAATCCTCCCCACATCTCTGCCTATGACCATTGTGTCCTGTGTTGTACAATTTTTGTTGGATACTTGTGTTTAATACAATGCCTATAGTTACTACATTTACTGCTTAAGATTGGTATTTCATATGTGAAGTGGAATGCTTCCTTTTTGGATGAATTAATCAGCCAAAGCATGTGTGGTCTGTGTTAATTAAAGTGGTGCGGTATGAGGCCCTGTATTGACCTTGCTAGATACTAGCATTTCAAGTTTCTGGTTTGATTGTCCCTGCTGGAGAAACAATTCTTAGCTACTGGTTATGTTGCCTGGCAATGACATACTCCTTGTCTATTTGTCAAATACCAAATGATGGATTTATTATTGATGTTGCGGAATATTACTTGGTTGGCCTGCGAATGATTCCTGGACCCTAAGTAAATCTCTATAGCTTGTGGGTGAATAACTAGTTGCTCTACTTGCTGCTATAAATTTGTGATGCCCCTGCTTGGATGAGGTATTCATCCAGGCATATATGATGATGCTGTCTAATAAGAAATATCCATGTGTTGGTGTTGCTCTCAATAATTGGCTGGACATATTTGGGTTTGGGTGTGCAAGATGAACACTGCCCCTAGTCCTTGGAGATATCTTCTGTTTCTAGATGGATGCTTTATTTGATGGCTTACTTGTGCTTAAACTGATGATCTTGTAGTTTTGATTATTGTTTCTTCTTTCTCTGCATAAGTGCCCATGTACTTTCTACTGATCATATCTATCCTGTGATGCCTCAAATGAGTGTACACGGGATACATATATGTTGGATTAGAATCTTGTGCTGTAGGTGCTTATGTAGAGTAGGAACTAGACATTGATCATAACTATATGATCAAATGATAGTAAATGTCCATCCCAAGCTCGTGTTGTTGCTTGAGTAAATTTTATGGATATACCTATGCTTGCTTTAGCCGATGATGCAAAGGCTGAGGCTCGGATTTGTAATAAGAACAGATGCTATTTATGCGTAATAAACTCTGTGATGAGACTAGCATACCACTTGTATGCAAATCTGAGAGTTTCCCCTACCAAAATGCTTTGATCTAAACTGAGAAGAATATATGCTAGATGATCTAAAGATCAACCTGCTGTAGTAGATCAGACTAGCCTGGTCTTCTGGCATCTGAAACAACCTTCTTCTTGTGGCATGTCTGCTCCTCCTCGCAGCTTGATTTATCTCCAAAGATCTAGCTAAAGATATAAATGTATTCTGGTTGGTAGATCATTGCTAGGATCTGTTGGCATACTCTTGATGTTCTGGTTGATTCAGCTAGTGCAAATTTTTACTAGTTGAGCTGCTGATGTGTGGATATGCTCAAAGAGCTGCTAGTACTGAATACGGTGATGTATGAACCAAACGGTTTGGTTGGCTGTGATGGCCCTGCTTTTATACTGCTGTGCAGATGTTGTGGTATCGACAGCACATAGCATGCAAGTGGTGACAGTGCTGCTAGCAAGTGGCCCTTCCTCTTGTGCAGGTTGACGAGTTGGTTTGCTTCTCCTCCTAGTGCAAGCAACGACTGTGTGATCTTTATCCCTTGCTAGACCATTCTTTTAGGTGCTGCCAAGTGGTTAATCCTTATTGGCTAATATTATTGTGTGAGCTAAATACCTCCAGAGGATGGCCCTAAAATTTAATTAAGATTTGCTTAATTATTAATTGGTTTATGATTAGTGGGCTTAGGATCATATTGACTATGCCATGTCAAGGATGATCTATTTTAGAGTAATTTGTGGGTTTTCTTAAAACAGGAACTTGACTAAATTAGAGGGAAACAATAGTGTTTCATTTCTTGCCTACTCCAGTGGATCAAATCTGGTTGCCTAATGCCTCTTGTTGCCTTCTTAATTCCTATGTGATCTGTGTTGCCTCATGTGATCATAATTGATCCATATGTCTCAATTGTTGCCTAAGATGAATTAAATCCCTCTAATTACATCTCAATATTAGGACAAGTTCCTAATATCCACGAGTTGAGTTCCAAAACCAAAATGCCTCATCTTAGATGATGGCAAACATTTTAATCAAACACAACTATTTTCTTGTCTTTGTTCTTTTTCTTATTGCAGGAAAAGAGGATTGGAAGATTGGAAAGATGGAGATCTTAGATTAGGAATTCTTTTGGTTCCATTTTGTAATCTCATAGTTCTTGTGTAACTTATAATATCTCAATAAATTTTGTATGTACTTTTGTGAATTGTTATTAGTAATATTTGATTCTCATTCCTATTTATTACTTTGTATTTTATATAATTGTTTAGAATTCAAATTCCAATTCATATTTTCATTTGAGTTTTGTCTTTCATATTCTAATTCGAATTCAGATTGTTTCCCCCAAAACACATGTCTTTGCAAAGGTCATGTCGAAATTTATCGCACTCACATCGATGACTAACTCAATTCCATTTATCGCACTCACATCGATGACTAACTCAATTCCATCGATGCAAAAGAAACCTCGATCCCTTTGACAGTTTTAAACAAAAACGCGAAAATTGCCTAGATTTTCTATGCATGAATGCAATGCACACATCTGTTTTCTCTCTTTTTGTAACACCAAATACGGGGATATTACAGGATACCATAATGTCATACCGATCTATGAATAAAACAACGCAAGCAAATATCCATGGCATGCTACTCATTATTAATAGATTGGAACTAATCATGAGAGATCATAAACTACTAGACTTTCATTAAATGACATATACCTCACATGAACCAACTAAGCATGCTCACATGGATGAGTATATGTACAAAAATGAAAACAAATAGAGTTCATACCAGCCTCTCACCACAGTCAAGTTGCCGTAGATCGTCATTATTGCCTTTCACTTGTGCAGCTTGAATAATAATATGGAATGAAACCAAGCTCCAACCACCGGAGACCTCTGAACTCCCTAATGAACTTTACAAAACCAAAGAAGAACAACAAATATTTTTGGTGTTTTCGGGTTAGAAACAAGAACAAAAGGAAACAAGAAAACAAAGCAAAATCTTTTTGGGTTTTCTCATAGCAAACCAACGATAGCAAATAAAGTAAAATAAGAGCAAAGAACCAAATAAACAAATGGTGAAGAGAAACAACAGAAATATTTTTGGTCTTTTTGTGTTTTAGGAAAGAAACAAAGCAAAAACAAGAGAATGCAAACTAACAGAAACACAGAAAAGCAGGATGGCAGAAATCTGCCAAAACCTGACAGCAGTACAGAAATCGAATTTAACAAAAATCTTCCGTTGCTCAGTTCAAAAAGTGTTCAACTAATGAAAGTTAGATAACAACCTGGGGCACATGCTCAAAAATTTTCAACTCAAAATAACGTTCTGGCTGTGCGTACGAATTTTTTTGGTAACAGCCCAGAATCTGTTTTTGGACAGCACTTCCCCAAATATCATCTCCCTCTCATTAGAAAACCACTCTAAGAAACTAAACAAGTATGTACAAGTATCCAGCAACCATAATATGCAAAGAATGAGTGATGCCGGTATACCTCCCCCCAAGCTTAGGCTTTTGGCCTAAGTGGAGTTCATTCCCACGGTCCCCATGAAGTGGTGTCTCCGTAGTATGACGAAGAACGACCCGGTTCTAGGTATGTGCTGGAAGAAGCAACAGGGTACGTGACGGTGTAGTCGTAGGAGGGCTCGGCGTCCTCGGAGTCATGTTGCTGGTGGAAGCCTTGTATCTTCAGTTGCTCATCCACCTCCTCCTTAGAGCGCGACCATGGTTTCCTGTCAACACTGAACAAATCTGTTTGGGGCAAGAGGACTTCCCTCTCATCCCCGTCAGCAAATAACATTCTATAAACAATATTATCCATACTAGAGTCAGCTGTAACAAATTGGTGACTCTTCATAGCAGCAATATCTAACCTAACAGGTGGTATTTCTACATCAGTAGGGTCAAGAGGAAGATCTAGACGTGCCAAAATACGCGATGCAATTATTCCCCCATAAATAGGCCCCTTGTTAGACAAACGGCGAGCAACAAGAGCACCAAGATGATAAGGTGTCTCTCCAGTGAGTGCAGCAATTAAGAAAGCAAGATGATAACTAGAAATATTACTAGTGTTCTCCCTACCAAGAATGCTAGTAGCAAGGTAATAAGCAAAATACTTAATGGCGGGGAGTTGAATGTTTCTTATCTTGCCACGCTGAATGGTGCGGCAATCGTCATTTGTAATTTCTCGATAGAGCTCCAGCAAAACCCTGGGGTTGTCCTCGATCTTCCTTGCTGTACCTACAGGGGCAATATCCAATGCAGCACAAAAATCCTTCAACTTCATAGTAACAGGATTACCATAGATCTTGAATGCAACCGTCGGGTGGAAGTGCTTGTTGTTGAACTTGAAGCTCTCCACAAAGATTTTAGTAAGCATGTAGTATTGCTTCCTCTCATCCTCCATATAGGCGGTTAAACCCGCCTTTCTGACGAGAGTCAAGAAATCATCCAGCAACCCTGCATTGCTCAAAAAGTTATAACATGGGAAAGATGAAGCGTTAGGGGCTCCATTGTCCTCATCGAAGCTTGGTGCAATGACGTCCTCATTATAGGATCGTCTAATCCGAGTGGATGCCCTTGAGGGCCTCCCCGTGCTCGTCGTCTCTCCTTCGAACACCTCTCCAAAGTTGTAGTTGTTCATTTTCCTTTTCTGAAATTTTTCAACAATCATTATAAAATTTGATTTCAAGGTATATAATTGAGGGGAACTACTATAGGAACTTGCTAGAGTACTAAACATGCATCAAAACTAGTTTCTACCACTTAGAACAAGCATGCAAGCTCACTAAACATGTTACCTACAGCAGCAAAATATTCAAGATATACTCAACCAAACAAAATTCTAATTGGATAATCTAAGGAGTCACATACCGGAGAGCAAACACTACAAGAAAAGTTCTGATAGACAACGTCCCAAAATCGTCAACTAAGGGGCATTTTTCGTCGCCTATGGGCCTAACCCGACGATATGGGTTCTGTTGTCGAAACTGCGTCAGGCAAAGTCCAACGACGATTTTTTCGGTCCGTCGCGCTTGGGCGCCCTTCCGCCACGGAAAATCGGACCGTTGCGGAAGTGTTTTCGGGAGCCCGTTGACTGCTGACGTCATGCAAACTGACACGTGGCAGACGCCGTTAACTGCCAGTTAACGGCGTTAACCGGCTGAAACCCCGTGGTAGATGGTAGGCCCACACGAGGCCTGCCACGTCTTAAGCGGGCCGGGCCAGATGACATAGTTTGACCGGTCAACTATATAGCTGGGCTGGTCCATTAGTTACGTGGGCCGGGCCTAACCTCTAAGGTTGACTGGTCAAAACTTAAATGGGCCGGCCCATTTAACATGTGGGGTCCACCTTACAGCAGTGGGCCGGCCCAAGAAGCAAGTGGGCGGGCCAAAAACACAGGTGGGTCCCACTTTCTGTTAAAAGGCCGGCCCATTTAGTGTGTGGGGTCCACCGTATAGCAAGTGGGCGGCCCAACAAGCTAGTGGCCGGGCCAAAAACACAGTGGGTCCCACTTTCCAGTTAAAGGATCGGCCCATTTAGTTTGTGGGGTCCACCATATCAAGTGGCCGGCCCAACAAAATAGTGGGGCGGGCCAAAAACACAGTGGGTCCCACTTTCTGTTAAAGGGCGGCCCATTTAGTATGTGGGGCCCACCATATAGCCAGTGGGGCCCACCAAGATAGTGGGCGGGCCAAAAACACAGGTGGGTCCCACATTCTGTTAATGGGCCGGCCCATTTGGTATGTGGGGTCCACCATACGAAAGTGGCCGGCCCAACAAAATAGTGGGCGGGCCAAAAACACAGTGGGTCCCACCTTCCACTTAAAGGGCGGCCCATTTACCATGTGGGACCACCATAGAGCTAGTGGCCGGCCCAACAAGATGGGCGGCCCAATAAGCACAGTGGGCCACTTCCTGTTAAAGGCGCCCAACTAGTATGTGGGGTCCACCATATAGCAAGTGGGCCGGCCCAACAAGATAGTGGCCAAAAACACAGGTGGGTCCCACTTTCCTCTTAAAGGGCCGGCCCATTTATTATGTGGGGTCCTCCAAAAAAGCAAATGGGCTGGCCCAACTAATTAGTGGGCCGGCCCAGTAGTTGGTGGGGTCCACCTTAAAGCAAGTGGGCCAGCCCAATTAGTGTGTGGGGTCCACCGTAAATCAAATGGGCTGGCCCAAGAAGTAAGTGGGCCAGCCCGTTTAGTTGCTGTTTATATGCCGGCATAATATGCGCTTTAGGATTTTGCGGGCAGGCACATATGTGATTTCGCTTAATTGGGCCGTTTAAGGGATGGGAATTCGTGATTTAGATACTGAGAATATTTACGCAGCATTGATTTCTGTCGGATAGCCTCACTTACCACAAGCACCAAAGAAAAAATGCGCGAAAGAACTATAAAAACTAACTAAATATTACATCAGCTGCAAGGCATTGAAAAAATATTACAGAACCCAGAGAAATTGAATGGTAATTAAACCTAGCAATACAATGAAGCGATCCGGCAATCTTTTAAGTTGTCCATGCAGCACCTATATCTGAAACAAAGACATTACAAGTTAAGACAGCAACAATGGAAAGGCAAAGACACTACAATATTGTTTGGCAAAGAATTTGGAACTCATCATTTCGTCGTTATAACAAGATCATTGTAATGCGCACAATAAGCAAACAAAGAGTGCATGCCGCATACCAACAACCAATATAACAGAGCATGTTAGAATGAAATAGCAGACTTACTACTGTCGAGTCCCATGCAAACCAACATGTTCAGGGAGTACAAAATTGGCATGAACAACATAGTAGCAGGCTATAAATTTTGTAACAACGACTGAGCAAGATGAAGTTATGATGGCTACATCTACAGAGCAGGGAATGTAAACCAAAAATAGAAGTTACGATGGCAAAAGCTAAAGAGGAGGGAATGTGAACCAACATGTGCCAAGTGCAATTACTTCATTTTGGCCGTGAACTAAATAATACTCCTGAACTTATAGTGAAGGGGATGCAAATCAAGATGTTTCGGGATATAAACTTGTAATGAGCAACACATGGAGGATAGTTAATGCTGGAGCTTAGGATGGACCAGATACAGAATATAGTGGGATCACCTGTGAACTTGTATAAGAGGGAATGCAAACCAATATGTTCAGCTTTCCATATGTGAGCGTCATGCCAAGTCAGAGAAACAAGTCAATAATGCAGCTTTTGAAGAACAAGATGGCACGCAAAATTATTATCTAGTAGTATGACAAGTTTATTTGTACTACAGGCTAGATAGCAGAGTGATAGCATGCCAAACTAAGTCCTTACTTTGTTAGCTTACAATGAACTAGATACAAAACAATGGCATCACCTGTAGTACAGGGAATGCAAGCCAACATGTTCATGGAGTAAAAAATTGGCACAAACAACATAGTAGCAGGCCATAATTTTTGTAACAACGACTGAGCAAGATAAAGTTATGATGGCTAGATCTACAGAGCAGGGAATGTAAACCAAATATAGAAGTTACGATGCCAAAAGCTATAGAGCAGGGAATGCGAACCAACATGTGCAATTACTTAAAATTGGCCATGAACTAAATAATAGCAGGATGTTACTATAATACCTACAGTATAATTTTTGTAACAACGACTGAGCAAGATAGAAGTTATGATGGCTACATCTACAGAGCAGGGAATGCAAACCAAAATGTTCAATCGCTTAAAGTTAGCAATGAAGTAGAAAATAGCAACGTGTTACGGTCATAGCTAGGAATGAACTAAAAGAGCTTCAGACAAACAAGCATCTGAACCCAGAACATGGCGCTAAAACAAGGGACTTACATTAGGAGAAGCACTCTGTGGGAGTCACAGCAGATCTTCCTGGGGTTGATAGATCCGGTGATGAAGTACGCTACATGTGCTACTTGGGGTTGGAGAGACGGCCATTACACTTCATGATTACTCATCTCATCTGCAAAAACGTAACGGCGCGTCGTTAGCACAAACAGGTTCCCCCAAGATTAAACAAGAACTTGCAGGCAAGCAATAGAAAAGCGACAGTAGAAGAGTTTAGATCATGCACGGCGCCGGTGAAGCAGATCCGGTTCATGCACAGCGGTGTCGGTGAGCAAGATCCGATGCGGTGGACGACGGATCCGGCGAAGCGGCTCCGGTGGGGTGGACGATGCCGCAGCTGAAGCGACTGCGGTAGACTGCTGGATGAGCATATGGTTTCGAGGTTCGGCGGGGATGATCCGGTCCGGTTGATGACGGCGTCGATGAAGCGGCTCCGGCAGGCAGCCGGATGACGAGGATCGCGAGGGCTCGGGTAGGCCAGGGAAGTCCGGCGGGGATGTTCCGGTGCGGTGGTCGTGGAGGTGGTAGAGAGAGGGACTTGAGAAGTTCCGGTGGGTGGTCTCAGATGAGAGACTGAGGGAAATGAATTTTTTTGGGAGGGTATCCGGGGCTAGGGAGGTGGTGATCCAAAAAATGACGGCCAGACCCCCCCACCAACCGACTTTGCTGTCATCTCCACAGGGGTAGAATCGGAATTTGGAAGCGTGTGAAATTTTTGTATTTTGTGGGCGGGAAGTTTTGCCGCTATGAGATTTTGAATTTCGCTAAGGTACAAGTATAATGATAAAAAATTGTGAGACCGTACTAGTACCTCTGTTCAAGGCCGACTGTAAAATCAAATCATCATCAAGTTGAACATCGGTTACTACCATGATCATCATCGGACACAGATCTGGTGACATGCACCTGAAATTGGTGCATTCGTTGCAAAGTATAATGCTAAAAAAATTAGTGACCGTACTAGTACTTCTGTTCAAGCCCGAGTGCAACATCAAATCATCATCACGTTGAAAATTTGTTACCATGATCATGATCTATCTCTAAATTTGGCGCATCCGCTAAATCTGGCAAACTATAATGATAAAGAAATTGTGAGACAGTAGTAGTACTTCTGTTCATGGTCGAGTGCAACATCAAATCATCATCACGTTTAAAATTTGTTACCATGATCATGATCTACCTCTGAAAATGGGCGCATCCTCTAAAACTTGCAAAGTATAATGATACAAAATTGTGAGACCGTACTAGGACTTATGTTCAAGGTCGAGTGCAACATCAAATCATCATTACATTGAAAAGTGTGTTACCATGATCATGATCTATCTCTGAATTTGGCGCATCCGCTAAATCTCGCAAAGTATAATGATAAAAAATTGTGAGAATGTACTAGTACTTATGTTCAAGGCCGAGTGCAGGATCAAATCATCATCACGTTGAAATTCGTTACAACGATCATGACATATCTCTAAAATTGGTGCATCCGCTAAATCTCGCAAAGTATAATGATAAAAAAATTGTGAGACTGTACTAGTACTTGTGTTCAAGGCCGAGTGCAGGATCAAATCATCATCACGGTGAAATTTGTTACAACGATCATGACATATCTCTTAAATTGGCGCATCCGCTAAATCTTGCATGTGGCGCATCTCAGTGCGGAGCAACAGGCCGGTGCTATCAAGGTTGAGGCGTCAGTAGCGTCATCGGGCTCTCCTTTTTTGATAGATCTTCTACATGGCGCGGCGCACCGCCCGTCGAGAAGCAGTCACATGTGATACCGAGGTGGAGACGTCGCCGGCATCCTCGAGGCGCGGCCGCCCTTCTATGAGCCAGCGTCGACTCAAGGTATATATGAATCCATGCGTTGTCGCGCCCCTTCTTCCGATGAAGTGGGGTGCCTTAGATTTATTGTTCTTCTCTTACGATTATTTCGAGCCGAACATGTGTGCTCTTTCTCTGAATATATTGCTTGAAAAGCTAACCAAGTTAATTAAATTCACTTCGTTCTTAATCTTGCGTGCTAATTCTGTTATTTTTGCTGACAGTGGTGCGCGCAAGGAGATTTATTTGTGGGTGTGCTGAGCTGTTAGGCCTAAGTCGAAATCCTCAGCTTAACGAGGCCTCAGCTTAACACATAAAAAAGGTGTTCAATCTCGCCCACAATGTCCTTTTCTTTCCTCTTCCTTTATTGGAACTTGTTTTGCAGACAAGGAAAGTGGCACGTGTAATGTGAGTAAAACCCTCTTAGCCAAAATCAGCTACAAGCAAGATTTTCTGTATTGTAGATGCCCCAATTGACTCTAATCCCCAATGTAGTCTTTTTTTATGTCAGTATAGACTTCTTTACATGGCATGCATTTGCCTAATGAGCAGCATTGTATTGCCATTCTAGCCAACCTGATCGATATGTCAAGCTTCATGCACGAGATGCCATGTTTAATTTACTCCCTCACTCCGATCCATATTTCTTGGTGTAAAATGAATGTGAATCGAAGGGAGTACTTTTCTTAGATACTAGTAGTACTATACCATTTCAAAAAAAAATACTAGTACTACTACATCACAAATGCATCAAAAGAGTACTACCATCACAAGACCACCACGGTTGTACTAGTAGAGTTTAATACTGAACTTCCAAAGGGAATAAGATTACACATATGAACTTTAAACAGGACCAGGAGCATGAGGGCCAGCAGCAGGGGCGTTGACTGGGAACAAGCCAGGCAAGACGTAATTCTGGAGGAAGAGGCCATATGCTGCGTGCTTGGCCTTGGTTGCAGGGCGGTGCTTCCCCGATGTACTTAGGCCTACACCCGTCGCATGCTGGATCAGGCTGCGGATGTCCTTCTGGAGGATTTTGCCACAGAATGGGCAAAATAGCTCCCCGCGCTTGCGGAAACGAATTTCACCACCCTTCAGCCGCTTCAGAACGTAGCGGCTCTTCTGGTCCCTGCGCTCCTTGTTGTCGTCCATGTCATCAGAATATTCCTGTGAATTATAAAGTACATAATAATCAGGTGCTTAATGACAGATCGAATAAATACTGCACTATCATAAGCAAACCTTAGAAACCCTAAAATTAAATGTGTAGAACAAGTAAATGGCAGAAGAAATCATACTAAATCACGAGAAAACCCTATGAACAGCAATGAACATAAGCCACAACAATTGCAAGTCCACTAAGTATGAACACATAAATTAATTATATGACAAATCAAGCCAACTACATGGCAGATTAGTCGAAATTAAACTAGAATCTGACCGTACGAACCGTAGAATCAAGTACGTCTACAAGAACAAGGTAGGAGATCAAATCAATCAAGAACCAGGTTCGTGCAAACCACGTGAACAGTAATATGACACAAAAAGGATCGGGACAGTTTCGGTAAAAGAGCAGTACCTCCTCGTCGTCACCCTCGACATCCTCCTGGAACTGAACGTTTGGGCCGAAATCGTCGAAGGGGTCGAGGTCCGCGTCCAGCACCGGGTCGAGGAAGACCTCGCCGTGGTGGCCTGCAACGCCTTGCAGATCTTCGGCGGGAGCAACGGCGTTGCTATCCACCTTCTCCTCGACGGCCAGGACGCCCGTTTCGACCGAGGTCGAAGAATCAGACAAGCAGAGGAGACGAGCGGCCTGGGTACCCGGTGAAGCCTCACCCGCCGCGACGGCCACTACCGCAGAGGCATCCTCTGCGCGAGCGGCCGCCGATTGCTCCGCCTCGTACGCAAGACCTGTCTTCATGCTGCTGCGGTTGGAAACGAGGAAGTCGATGCCTCGGAGGTGCGGTGAGTTGATGGGAGGGGAGAGGACGAGCTCGCGAGAGACGATGAGGCCGATTATTTTATAGCCTCTGACTCTCTGTATCAGAATGGCATTAGTTGTGGACGCGAGAGACGATGAGGCCGATTAGTTGTGGACGCGTGAAGTCGTGCATGTACTCGATTCTCACGTATACCAATACTTCCAAACGTCATAAGTAATTCACAATCATTCAGAATAATATGAGACCTTAACATTTTATTGTTTGTGTCAGATATTGTCCATGAAAAATAACATCCTTCAAAAAATAAATCCCCTATGCCAATCCGGTCATGCCCGTCTACTCCAACTAGCTTCCTCGAGTAATTTGTCACCTTACATTCTTAAAATGAACCAAAATTTGGCACAGGGGCATCACATGGAAAATGATGTTACCATTCTCTCTTCCCATTTTTGTTTGAATTTTTCAAAATTGTCATGCCCTAACGGAAAAAAATGTATGTTCCTTCTATGAAGCATGTATCAGAATGGCATTACCAAAACCTGGGGGTGGCGGGGCACATGGTGGTGTGATGATACATCACATTTGGACCACACAACACAATTTGGACCAACCAAAAAAATTCAACCACCCTACACAAACCCTGGTCAAAACTAGTTTGACCAATATTACAAAAGTTGTACATAATTCAGAAACCGTCAGAAATATACGAAGCATTCAGGAGTCAATACTGAAGACAAAGCAATTATGCCAAAAGACGAAGGCAGAGGAGGAACAGGTCTTGCTATATTGCACAACAAAGCCAAATTCAACTTTTCATCGATTCCAAAATTCTGGCTGCAATTAGCACACCCTGGTCTCCTGATGTCGCAATAGTTGGCTGCTGGGAGCGGAGACACTCGACTTCCTTCTTCAACTTATCGCACTCTGTGCGAACTTTCAAGTACTTCGTCTCGAAATATTGCGCATGTTCAGCATGCAACTCCACTTCCTGTTGAAAACTTTCACAGTCACAGTTGCAATCACACTGACCAGCCTTGTCAGTGACCACACTCATCGGTGGCTGGGCGCGTAGTTCCTCGACTTCCTTCTTCAACTTCTCACACTCCGCGAGAACGTCTGAGTACCGTTTATCAAAAGAAGATTGCATGGAACGGGCATTCTCCTTCGATATGGCACGATTTAAAATGCACCTGCCCACGAGGTGGCGGATTTTCTTATGAAGGATGATGTTGTGGCCCTTGATCTGGTCCAGTTTCGCGGAGAATCGTGTTATCACATCCTGCATTGCAAATTCAACAGCAATGAAGTATGCAGAGTGCAGATGAGGGGGGAGAAATAAACAAATGGAGTGCCAACCTCTTCAATATGCCTGAGAGCTGCAAAGTCCTTGTCCATAGGAACCTCTTCAACGATGGAACCGCCATCCCTGGAAGAAAGACATTTAAGTAGTTGGATCTGGCAGCCAGCAAGGAGGCGATGAAACTGCGGCACGGCAATGGAAACATACACGGCCGAAGATGCACACACGCGCACTGGCTGCTCCTCTCCCGGAGACTGGGCATTCGTCTCTGATTCTGCATTCATGATACCAAACCTATGCAAGAGTTTGAGGTTTCTGTTCTGAAGGGTGGTGTTGTGGCCCTTTAATCTCATAATCCCTTCCTGCATGGAAAAATTCACCAGGAACGAATCAGGGATCCTTTTTCATTCACAGGATATGAAAATCATAAGATTAGGAAAAGCATAGGATTTTGTATACATTACAGAGGGTGTATGCGCTATTTTATGGGCTATTTGGAATGTACAAAATGAAGTCGAGTTTAATAAACCCAAATCTCATCCCTTCTTGCAGGTTATCCCTATGATTATTCACTAGATCCGTATGTTTCTTATCTCCAGCCCGAGGATCAGCAGGATATCATGGAGTCTGGGTGCAACTGACTAGAGACAGCCGCACGGGATTTTTACAGCCAGGGTGGCTGGCAGTTTCCTCATAGAATTACTTACTGATGTGTTTTTGCCTTTTTGGCACCCGCTGTTTTCTATGTTTCGTTGGTGGATCTTTGTGTCGACTCTAGCTGATCCGTGAGAAGTTGTCATAATTTGTGTATGAACTGAAGAAAGCAATAAAGCAGCCATATACATCATTTTGATGCAGAGGCTGTGATATGTCCCCCATTTCGAAAAAAGGAACAAACATAGGATATATTTCTATAAATCAAACAACTAATGTAGGAAAAAAAACCATAGGATCTAAATGCTACACAATTCTTATAGAAGTCCTACGAATTAAAGAAGCCCTCATGCAGTACGGAGATGAAGAGGAAGAAAAAAAAGCAATGGATATATATTATATAGTGCATACATTATTAATGCTCTTGAGAGCTAACAAGTGCTCATCAAACAACGGGTCCTCGATAGCTAAGTACGAAGTGGATCCTGCGGTAGAAAGCACGAGCCTGGAACCGTCGGCCCTGGAAGATGATAGCCGGTTTAGTTGGCACCGCCTGCCAGCAAGGACTCAACGAAAATCCGGCATGGCGATGGAAACATACCCAGGAGCTTCGTACCCACCAGGTTGGCGAGAAACGAGCGATTTCTCAACTTGGGTAGGAATGGCGCTGAAACCAGCCGCCATGGAAGAAAGACGGTTAAATTGTTTGATCCGCTAGCCAGCCAGAAGGCAGAGAAACTTCGGCATGGCGATGGAAACATACCGGGGAGCTTCGTACCCACCATCTTGGCGAAACACGGTCGATTTCTCGGCATCGGTAGGAAGGGCGACACTTGAACGGGCGGCCCTGGAAGAAAGACGGTCAAATAGCTGGTTCTCCCGGGTAAAAAAATAGTTGGATCTGTTTGCCTTGCTGTAATCTGCGTTCATGGGGGCAAAGAAAGCACATGGCGATAAAAACCTACCAGGACTCTTGCTGGATTACTCTGCCCTGACCCAACAAGCCCGAAGCAGACTGAGCTTGCGATGGAAGCGCAGACTGAGCTTGCGATGGAAGCGCAGACATGCCTGTCCGCCGGCGCCGCTGGTACACTTTCAAAGTCGGAGTTTGCAGGACTTTCAGCGGGATGGATTTCACCGCGGATTTAGTCTCAGACAACAACGCCTCCTTCCTCTTCTTACACTTCTTCATGTTCTTCTTAGACAACTTGTTGAACGATGGATGAATCGCTGGAGGAAGAAGGAAGGGACAAGCAGGTGGGGATAGAAGGGGTCGGTGTAGAGCTCTCCGGGGAGGGTTCCCCGGGGAGGAGGATGAAAACTGGAACGAACAGGACAGGGATGGGACTGGGCAATCTTGTCCGTCCATCCAAAATCAAAGGGCGGGAGCACATAAGACTTTGGGCCATTGACAGGCTGGTCCTGCCACAGGCGGACCCCAAGTTTCAGCGATTCAATGTCAGTGAAAAGATGGGCAATGTAAAAGAATCTTGTTCGGGGTCGGCCGCGGAAGCCAAATCTCTGTGTCCCAAAGTCTACTAGTAGTCTACTCCTATATAGGTATAGCTGCATAGCCATCATACCATTGCATTGATCGAGCTGTACGCCTTTACCACTCTGATTCAGGTACAAAATATTAGTGTTCTCTTGTCAAATCAAAGGCCATGTCAGTTTGACGAAATGGACGTTCTTTAACTCACAAACTACTCCAAGGACATCATTTACGGACTACTGAAGCCATGTACATAATTTCTGGATCGATTTAGTAATTTGCTACAACTGTAATATTATTTCCAATTTTCAGCAATTTATTTGAATTTTAGGATTTTACTTATAAATTTCGCTAATTGACATGTGTAGGAAAGATAGAAAACAACTAGTGTATGCATGACCAATTAATCTGACTAAATAAATCTTATAGTGGCCACTTTGCATCACTCAAACTGAGAGGGCATGTTAGATTCATATGATAGAATAATGGAGAATCGCTATGACATATGCCTCCTTGAATCCTACGGGAAAGAAATCTACATGAATTGGTAGAGCTAGGTGTGTGATGGTATCATCGGAAAGACAAAGGAAATTTCTATAGAGATTGAGAGTGCATAGCATAGTTGTCACAGATGCATATGAATTTTTCCAAGAGGTCTAACCTCTTATTAGAAATCCTATAGGGTTGTACTAGTATAAGAAAACAATACATAGAAATTTTGGAGGATTCAATTCTTCAAATCAAACAAGCTATATAGGGGGAAAATCATATCCTTTGATTCGTACAATTTGTATAGGAGTTATGTAGGATTTGACTATAGGAGTTATGTAGGATTTGACTATAGGATTTGAATATTTGTACGGTTGTGTAATATTTTTACCCAGATCAATTCACATACCACCGGTTATGTATTTTTTTGGGCTATAAAAATAGGAGGTGTGGTATATTTGATGTGTGTAGAGATAATCTCACCATCTTATAGCCACCCCTAACATTTCGAGCAAACAAAAAAAATCTATACCACTACCCACCTCTCGTCCTACACTCAATTCCTACACAACCAAACAACAAAAATTGGCTATCCTAGCCAGGTGGTTGGGGATACTCTCATCCCATAAACCTATCCCCTAAACCAAACAACCCCTAATATGGAGGGAAGGAAAACCTAGTATCTGATACTGTACAAAAACACATAAAGCAATCTGGAACCGTCCACATAGAATCAACGGGCCAGAGCAGATGCCTTCTTTGGGAAGGGTCTTGCGCGGAAGCCAAGGAATCCTCTGCGTCGACAATCTGGTGTAGCAGTAAAATAGACCATCATAGCGGAACATTGATGGAGTCACTACAATGCGTCCGAATCCGGGTATAGTCTTGTCATATCAATGGCCATGTCAGTTTCTCCAGATATAATCTATCCGTTAGCTAGTACTACTACTCTAGAGGCTGACGCCACATGCAGAAGTTGTACAGTACTACGACTACTATCGAGTATCGACTAGTCCGATCACGTCCAGGTCGCAACTACTCAAAAATGGCCGTAAAGAAAATGCAGAAGTAGGATGGGGCCACGACAAAAGACATACATCTATTTATGGACAGAGGTAGTATCATATCAGCATGCATTAGCATCTCATTTGCAACTAGTTGCACTCGCATCCTATTATCGGATATCACACTTCTGCACTTTTAAAAAATATGAAGAAAAACAAAACTGGGACACATATTATGTTGTGTATTGCTCCACAGGTCACAGATGAGTATGTAAAAAAAATTCTAGCTTGCACAAAAAAGACAAATGATATGTGAATAGTTAAGGAATATTATTCACTTTGGTCTTTTCTTTTTTCCACAGCTCACATATGGTCACCTTTTGAAACAAATGTTTAGATGTGCGAAAGATACAACATAACCCGTGACTATGATTTGAATTTACATTTTTTTACAAACTCGAAATGTGACATCCGACAATAAGATGAGGGATCAACTAGTTGCGAAATGTTTGCACTCCTGACCATGCATCTGAATCTATCTACTAGACTACTACAACAACATACAAAATGCACCAGTTTTGAACTAGAGATGTAACAGCAGTACTAACCGTTGGTTTCCAAAATCTAACGCTTGTGATTAGAGGGATTCGCGTCAAGAGATACCACAACAGCATACACTTCTTTCTAGAACCATCATGTAGCCATTATGTAGAAGAAGAAAAAAGCAGGGTCACACCAATATCACACGTCCCACTCGATAGTAAGAAAGGTTCCAAGTTATTGTTCCCATTTCTCAACTGGTCATACCTATTTCGATGGTGTAACCTACGTAGTATAAGTTATATATTAGTTGTATGGAAAGTTTGAGCAACATTTAGAACATAATTTTGTACTCCTAATTGGTCCAACATGCATGCTAAGATTGGGGTCTTCACCTTGAAACGGCGAGCGCCGAAAAGCGGGTCAAAATCGCCCAGATCCTCGAAGATATCTACAGGCGCAGCCGCTGTATGAGAGACGGAGTGGGAAACGAGTGGGGCGATGTATGAGAGACGGAGTGGGGGTGTAGTATGTACTATAGTAAGACGGCGAGACGGCGAGGTCAGAGTGATTAAGACTAGTCACAATGGGAAGTACGTAGTACGTAGTATCATACACTACTAGTTTGTGATACTACCTCCACAATGCATAGTATCATAATATGGTTCATACTTATGTCATATTTAAAGTTTTGTAGAATCTCAATGCAAATGTGTGTACATGATGTATTTGTCATGAAGTTTTCTAAGTTTTCTAGGTTTATGTGTTATAATACTACTCTCATATCTCACCTCATAATTGATGTGACACATTAGATTTTTGCCAACATGGCATGTATGATACTACTTACGAGCCTTAAAAGCACTTTTTTGTGATGTTGATCAAATTGTACTCTAAAATTGTCACTGGACAACAGGTCGGCCTATTGCAAACTTGTTTGAATGAGCTAAAATAGTTAGAAATCTAGAAAATTTGTCACTTCAATGAATTTTCATCCTATAACGTTTACTTAATTTGAAAAACGAATGGGGACGTTTGCCATAATGGGACAATCATTTCTACAAAAAAGAATAAGATGGAAAGTCTCGCAATGTTATTTATCATGACAACATTGACAATGTCACAACCGTGGGGTGATTAGGGAATCCACTCCGCTAGAAAAAACAAACTTATATAAGGCATGTGTGGCAATGCAGTTTGTCTACCTTATACACATATCTAGATGTGTAGCTATATATGGATTTTATTTTCCAACTTTAGATGATCAGTTTATAGTTCACCATTTAATTAGAATTCATAATTTTTGGGAATAAAATACTTGGAGGTACCCTGCAAGTGTGGTACCACAAACTAAGCCCAAACATGGGTCCCAATAGTACAACATAGCGCGCATAGGAAGTTTGAGCAAATTTGAAACCAACCAAATGAGGTAGAAACAAATCAGAAAAAAGTTGTGAAACATGTGCATGGAGCCATCACATGACATGTACTTACTACTAACAAGTAAAAAATATAAAACCCTATCATACATAGAGGTTTGGGGTGAAGAGTTATTATTCACACACATATAGAATAAATATGGACTGCTTTTGGCTTTCTACCCATTAATTTGAGCAAGCTTCATGCAGTGTCCACTTCAAACTTGACAACATTGGAACCATAGCTGCTTGAGTTCGCCTCGCTAGCCTCTTCCCATATGTAAGCTTAATTAATTGGTTACACTACGAAAACCACAATCAACTTCTGAATAATGCATGCATTGCCCCCCTTTTGCACATATGCAACTTTGCAAAGTAGGGATTTTTGGTTTACCACACATTAGTGTGTTGTTTTCTTTTTATTAGGACCCATGTTTGGTAGCCACATTTTTCCAAAGCCAAAGTGTGGTTAGCCAAAAAAAAAGCTAGTATGGCTAGCCACCAAATTGTGGCTTAAAATATTAAAGCCAAACTTTGTCAAAACTTTGTAAAAAAAAGTTGAGTCTATGACAAATGGACCATATATACATGCAATGAAGTGTGATAAGCCAAATTGTGGCAAAAACCAAACACATGCCAAATAAACTATATGCATGGCTGCCAAATTTTGGCTTCTTGACAAATTGTGGCTAGGAACCAAACATGCCCTTGCTGGCCAAAGGGGTCCGAATATGTGTTTTGTTTATTCGCTATCATGTGCAGTACGTGTGTGCACAATACCACAAATCAAAATTTCACGGGTAGGCCAAACATGCATGCATGGTAGGCGAATCGCCATTTCGAAGGCTAATTTGTCAAACTAGCTTACCATGAAACCATCATGTGTACTCCAATTAATTAAGTTCGGATATGAATGGTGGTCATCAACCAAACTAAAAAGAATTCAAAATTTGGGATGATATAGGGATGTGCCCTATTGTTGTGGAATCAGAAAACATTAGCCAACGAAAATGTGGGTTGCATCCAAGTATAGTAGCTCACAAAGTCGATTGCCAAGAAGTTTTTGCCTAAATTTGAAATAAAGCCAAAATGAGGTTCAAACTTATTGAAATCAGCAAGCAAGGCAATCACGAAGTCACCAATTACTACTTTTATCTAGGAAAAATAACAAACATGATGGCATGCAAATATTCTTGAGAAGCAGAATCATTCTGTAAATATATATTTTTGGAACCATGCATGTTGGACATTGATTCGCTTCTTGCCACATGGGTGAGCTAGCTTGGTTACCGCAAGAACCATGCATGGCGAACTTTCGAATCATGACCCCTTTTTTAAGAGATCAATGAAAAACTTCTTATTTTCGACTATACTTTGCCAAATACAGTTTTTTTGGTTTTCCACATAAAGTCTTTTCATTTTTATTGGCCGAATTAAGGGGGGCAAAATTAAAAGGATGTATTTGTGAAGTGGCTACCGCGTGTATTGCGCACACTACCACCTATACAATTTTCACAAGAGGGTGACATGGTTGGATGGCCATGCATTTCCATGGTTTGTTGGATTATCTCATCATGTAGTATATAATAAATTAATTTTGTAAATATTTTTCAATTCAAGTATTAACGATGGTTATATTACAACTCAAATAAATTGGGAAAATACTGGGGTTCGCCTCCCTAGAATCAATCTTGCCCGTCCATTTCCTATCAACTGACTATAGGGAGTACTAGATTTAAATGGCGGTTGGAGTTAATTCCTCAACCTCATCGCAGTATTATTCCCATCTGTCCCCACTAAACAACCCCTGGCGGTTCGTTCTCCCCTGCATTTCGGCAAGTTCCAAAAAACCCCATTGTTTGCAGTTGCTCTCCCTCCCTCCCCCTCAATCCCTCCGATCAGTTCGACGTGCTTCAGCGCTGCCATGGCCGACGGCGGCCTGTTTACGCTAAAGAGGAGCGTCGTTCCCCATGGGACGACCAAGGTGAACGTGGTCTACACGAATGACCCTTCCGTTCTCGAGCACACCCTCAAGATGTACGAACAAAAGCTACTAGAGGACAGGTCCAGGTTCGTCGGCCTCGACCTAGAATACACTGCGGACCAAGTAAGTACCGCCGTCGTTCAGTTGGCCATGGACGACCACGTCCTGGTGTACCATTTCTGCAGGTATGTTCTTCACATGCCTTCCTTTATCCTTTTGTTTTTTAATATAGAAACTCTTCCTTTATCTTGGATCTGCTTTTTTATTTCGACATAGACTAGGTTCTAACTTGTATGAAAACACGAACAAACTAACTTGTATGAAAAATGTGGTCTGGAACGTAATATCCAACATACTTGTATAATTTTTTTGGATTGACCACGATATCTAGTTTCATGATTTTGGTACTCAAAATTTGCACAAATTTCATGTACTCATACTCACCGATAATCGGCATGGATGTCAAGATATTAACATATAGTAACTGAATCTTAACTTGACACTTAAATAATTAGATCATATAGTCGCAACAATAATTCATGTTATTTTGATGTGTATCACTGATGCAAAATCATTGTTTCACTGCAACAAGTATACAGTTTACTGGAAGAAAAATATGTGTACTATTTCAGCATATACGATCTTACAAGATTGATTTGTGTTAACATGCAGGAGTCCTGATAATCTGGCACTGCAAGAATTCCTTCAACATAAAGGAATTTGTTTCACAACTGTTGACATCAGGGGTGACTCTAGCAGGTTTGCTAGAGATGGCATTAAAATTCCTAAACATAATTGGATTGACATTCAGGATATGATCAATTTCAATGGTCCTGGCAATAGGACTGGCATGGGTGATTTGGCAGCCGCCATCATTGACCCATCTTACAAAGACATGAAGACCAAGTTCCCTACTAGCAGCCACGATCAATGGGAGTGCATGCCATTGCCTGAAGTAAACTTGAGGTATGCTGCGATTGATGGGTATGTCAGTTTTGAGTTGTACAGGCGACTCAAAAAAATCAATGATGGGCAGCGTCAAGCACAACCAATTCCAAGGGAAGTGGTTTGCCCGGATTGCAAGGAAGCGGCTAGGTTGGCCGCTCTTCCCCCTGCCTGGCGCGACGAGAAGAAGCAGTGTGTCGGGACAACCTACTGGGAATTTGTATCTTATTGCTTTAGGCACAACATACCATTTGATCCGAAGAAAATGCCACCATGGATAAAGGACCCGTGCGAGCCTACTTCGGGGTCTCCGTGGGATGGCGGTTCACATGGTGAGCAAGCTAGGGCAACGGCTGGATGTGGTGAGCTAGCAAGGGCAGGGCCTGTATCTGGTTGGGAAGCTCCAACAAGGATTCCCGACACACGAAGTGCGAACGAGTGCAGAACTTGGACTGCCAACCCATGGGAGGCAGGTACAAGCGGCACCGGCAAGCGCATCAAGAGGGATGATGATAATTGGTGAACTAGGCTGGCGTTATATGTTTCCAAGATTGTACATAAGTTTAGAATTATGAACTGGTAGTATTGTTTAGGTGATGTAATTACTTTTGCAACAATGTGTATGAGGTTTCAGAATCACGCATCCTTATTTAAACATGTTTAAAACATGGAAATGAAAAGGTAAGCCTGCATCCTTCTTAGTCACTCCAAAATTAAGCTTTTGGGAAGGTATTTGAAATTTCCATGTTTGAAACCCAAAACGACTTCTCTTCGTGATTGACTTCATAAGACAAAGTTCAGGCTTAGGGGTAGATACATGATTTTTCTGGTTTGAATATGACTAGACCTTGTTTATCAACTTGAGTGCTTACTATATGACATAAGAAGGCTATGTGCTTTGGTTTTTCATTTTTTTTTGAATCTTGGTCAATTCCTAGGTACGGTTTGACCAAGATTTGAACAAGTTTAAAATATGAAAATAAAATGTAAGCCCGGTCTGGATCCTTCTTAGTCACTCTGAAATGAAGCTTTTGGGAGGTTTTTGAAATTTCCATGTGTTTGAAACCCAAAACCACTTCTCTTCATGCTTGACTTCGTAAGATAGATTTTAGGGTTAGGGGTAGATACGTACATGATTTTTCTAAGTATTTTTATGCCCATTTGAATCTTGGTCAAATCATAGGTTTGACCAAGATTTAAACATGTTTAAAATATGAAAATGAAAAGCTAAGCCTGCATCCTTCTTAGTCACTCCAAAATGAAGTTTTTGGGAAGGTTTTTGAAATTTCCATGATTGAAACCCAAAAACGACTTCTCTTCGTGCTTGACTTCATAAGACAAAGTTTAGGGTTAGGGGTAGATACATGATTTTTCTGGTTTGAATATGTCTAGACCTTGTTTATCAACTTGAGTGCTTATTATATGACATAAGAAGGCTATGTGCTTTGGTTTTTCATTTTTTTATACCCATTTGAATCTTGGTCAAATCCTAGGTTTGACCAAGATTTGAACAAGTTTAAAACATAAAAATAAAAGGTATAAGCTCGACCTGGATCCTTCTTAGTCACTCTAAATTGAAGCTTTTGGGGGGTTCTTGAAATTTCCATGTTTGAAACCCAAAACCACGTCTCTTCATGCTTGACTTCATAAGACAGAGTTTAGGGTTAGGGTAGATACATGATTTGTCTGGTTTGAATATGTCTTGACCTTGTTTATCAACTTGAATGCTTAATATATGACATAAGAATACTATGTGCTTTGGTTTTCATTTTTTGATTTTTTCTGAATTTTTATGCCCATTTGATCTTGGTCAAATCCTAGGTTTAACCAAGGTTTAAACAAGTTTAAAACATGAAAATGAAAAGGTAAGCCTGCATCCTTCTTAGTCACTCCAAAATGAGGCTTTTGGGAAGGTTTTTGAAATTTCCATGTTTGAAATCCAAAACGACTTCTCTTCGTGCTTGACTTCATAAGACAAAGTTTAGGGTTAGGGGTAGATACAAGATTTTTCTGGTTTGAATATCTCTAGACCTTGTTTACCAACTTGAGTGCTTACTATATATGACATAAGAAGGCTATGTGCTTTGGTTTTTCAGTTTTTTTGAATTTTTATACCCATTTGAATCTTGGTCAAATCCTAGGTACGGTTTGACCAAGATTTGAACATGTTTAAAACATGAAAATAAAAGGTAAGCATGGATCCTTCTTAGTAACTCTAAAATGAAGCTTTTGGGAGGTTTTTGAAATTTCCATGTTTGAAACCCAAAACCACTTCTCTTCATGCTTGATCGACTTCATAAGACAGAATTTAGGGTTAGTGGGTAGATACATGATTTGTCTGGTTTGAATATGTTTAGACCTTGTTTATCAACTTGAATGCTTACTATATGACATAAGAATACTATGTGCTTTAGTTTTCATTTTTTTGATTTTTTCTGATTTTTTTGCACATTTGATCTTGGTCAAATCCTAGGTTTAACCAAGATTTAAACATGTTTAAGACATGAAAATGAAAAGGTAAGCCTGCATCCTTCTTAGTCACTCCAAAATGAAGCTTTTGGGAAGGTTTTTGAAATTTCCATGTTTGAAACCCAAAACCAGTTCTCTTCATGCTTTACTTCATAAGACAGAGTTTAGGGTTAGGGGTAGATATACGTGATTTGTCTAGTTTGAATATGTCTAGACCTTGTTTTATCAACTTGAATTCTTACTATATGACATAAAAAAACTATGTGGTTTGGTTTGATAGTTCATTGTTCATAATTCATAGTTGATCATACATACGGATCATACATACAGAATTGCGCGATCCTTATCGCGACTTCTAACCTATCTAGTCGTCGAGGAAGATGATGGTCGCGTTCTCCTCCGCATCCCGCGCCTCCTTCTCCTTCACGGCGGCGATGGCCGCCGCCTTGTCTTCTTCCTCCGCCCTCTTCTTGTCGGCATCGTCCTTGAGGGACGCGGCCAGCGCCTTCAAGAAGAGGGGGTCTTCCCCTTCCTCCGCCTCCTCCGCCTCCTCGCCGGCTGGCGGCGCGAATCCGCCGCTGGTGCTCGCCTCCCACGCCGCCTTCGACCGGCGGTTCCTCTCCCGGTCGGCGCGCCATTTGTTGAAGACGGGGCCGCTCATCGGTTTGAGCGGCGGATCCGCCTTGTACCAGAGCCCGCCCGGGGCGAACTCGCGGAGCGACGACGGCATGTACAGGGAGCCTCTGTACCTGCACGCCGCGCGCCGACTCCCGGCGGCGGACTGCTTGCACTGGAGCCGCCACGCCTCCTCGAGCGTGTCCGGCGCGCGGGATCGCTTCGATCCGCTCGCGGGCGACGCGGAACTGGTACGGCGTGAATACATGGCGAGCGGCGAAGAATCACCACCCTGCAATCAAGGCCAAGCACGCAGCATATGGCCTCTTCCTTACGTCTTTTGCCTGGTTTGTTGCCGGTCAACGCCCCTGCTGCTGGCCCTGATGCTCCTGGTCCTGTTTAAAGTTCAGCATTAAACTCTATACTATACAACTGTCGTGGTCTTGTGATGTACAGTAGTACTCTTTTGATGCATTTGTGATGTAGTAGTACTGTACTTTTTTTTGAACTGATATAGTACTATCTAAGAAAAGTACTCCCTCCGATTCACATTCTTTTTAGCACCAAGAAATATGGATCGGATCACCGGAGCGAGGGAGTAAATTACCCTTTTGTTGTGGCTTATTTTGACTTTGGCAAAAGCCAAAAAAAGCACCTAAATAGGTGCTTTTTGGGCTTTTGGATTTTGGAAGCCAAAAGAATAGAATCTTTGTTCTTGGCTTCCAAAATCCAAAAGCCCAAAAAAGCACCTATTTACGTGCTTTTTTTGGCTTTTGCCAAAGCCAAAAGCCAAAAAAAGCCACAACAAAAGGGCCATAAACATGGCATCTCGTGCATGAAGCTTGACAGATTGATCGGGTTGGCTAGAACGGCTAAACAATGCTGCTCATTAGGCAAATGCATGCCATGTACGATAGTATACATCCAGTAAAGAAGTCTATACTGACATAAAAAAGACTACATTGGGGATGAGAGTCAATTGGGGCATCTACAATACAGAAAATCTTGCTCGTAGTTGATTTTGGCTAAGAGGGTTTTGTGCCCATATTTGTATCTTGGTATAATCCTAGGTTTGACAATGATTTAAACAAGTTTAAAATATGAAAATGAAAAGGTAAGCATGGATACTTCTTAGTCACTCTAAAATGAAGCTTTTGGGAGGTTTTTGATATTTCCATGTTTGAAACCAAGAACCACTTCTCTTCATGCTTGGCTTCATAAGATAAAGTTTAGGGGTTAGGGGGTAGATACATGATTTGTTTGGTTTGAATATGTCTAGACCTTGTTTATCAGCTTGAATGCTTACTATATGACATAAGAAGACTATGTACTTTGGTTTTTCATTTTTTTTTAAATTTTATGCCCATTTGAATCTTGGTCAAATACACTAGCTATGACCAAGATGTAAACAAGTTTAAAACATGAAAATGAAAAGGTAAGCATGGATCCTTCTTAGTCACTCTAAAATGAAGCTTTTGGGGGGTTCTTGAAATTTCCAAGTTTGAAACCCAAAACCACTTCTCTTCATGCTTGACTTCATAAGACAGAGTTTAGGGTTAGGGGGTAAATACATGATTTGTCTAGTTTGTTGTTTAGACCTTGTTTACCAACTACTAGTTCGATTTTGGGCTACTAATATAAAATTAAAATAAGTTGAACTAGTATTCCTCTAAAAAATCATTTTGGTATGCATTGTTTGATACTTTTCATAGCTATAGTGCATCACAAATTTATGATTTCATGCTTTGCTTTGCCAATTTCGATTTTTTCTAACCACCTTCTCTTTGATTTCAAATTTAGGTCAAACTATCGATGCCTACTATGTGTTCTACTTGAATTGGATGCAGCGTGCGCACATGTTTTGCCATTGTTCTGGGCTTCCACACATCTTTGGGGCATCCAAGTATTTAAGTTACCTTGTTTTTTGAATTGTAATTCATACCCTTCCTCCCAATTTTTATGCACATTTGAATCTTGGTCAAATCCTAAGTTTGACCAAGATTTGAACAAGTTTAAAACATGAAAATGAAAAGGTAAGCCTGAATCCTTCTTAGTCACTCAAAAATGAGAAGCTTTTGGGAGTTTTTTGAAATTTCCATGTTTGAAACCCAAAACCACTTCTCTTCATGCTTGACTTCATAAGACAGAGTTTAGGGTTAGGGGGTAGATACATGATTTGTCTAGTTTGTTGTTTAGACCTTGTTTATCAACTTGAATGCTTACTATATGACATAATAATACTATGTGCTTTGGTTTTCATTTTTTTGATTTTTTCTGAATTTTTATGCCCATTTGATCTTGGTCAAATCCTAGGCTTAACCAATATTTAAACAAGTTTAAAACATGAAAATGAAAAGGTAAGCCTGTATCCTTCTTAGTCACTCCAAAATGAAGCTTTTGGGAAGGTTTTTGAAATTTCCATGTTTGAAATCCAAAACGACTTCTCTTCGTGCTTGACTTCATAAGACAAAGTTTAGGGCTAGGGGTAGAAACATGATTTTTCTGGTTTGAATATGTCTAGACCTTGTTTACCAACTTGAGTGCTTACTATATGACATAAGAAGGCTATATGCTTTGGTTTTTCATTTTTTTGAAATTTTATGCCCATTTGAATCTTGATCAAATCCTAGGTACAGTTTGACCAAGATTTGAACAATTTTAAAACATGAAAATAAAAGGTAAGCCCGACCTGGATCCTTTAGTCACTCTAAAATGAAGCTTTTGGGGGTTCTTGAAATTTCCAAGTTTGAAACCCAAAACCACTTCTCTTCATGCTTGACTACATAAGATAGAGTTTAGGGTTAGGGGTAGATACATGATTTTTCTTGTTTGAATATATCTAGACCTTGTTTATATCAACTTTAATGCTAACTATATATGACATAAGAAAACTATGTGCTTTGGTTTTTAATTTTTCTGATTTTTTTATTTTGATAGATGCACATTTGAATCTTTGTCAAATCCTAGGTTTGACCAAGATTTAAACAAGTATAAAACATGAAAATGAAAAGGGGAAGCCTGTATCCTTTCTTAGTCACTCTAAAATGAAGTTTTTGGGATGTTCTTGAAATTTTCATGTTTGAAACCCAAAACCACTTCTCTTCATGCTTGACTTCATAAGATAGAGTTTAGGGGCTAGGGGATAGATACATGATTTGCCTAGGTTTGAATATGCATGTCCAAACCTTGTTTATCAACTTGAATGCTTACTATATGACATAAGAAGACTATATGCTTTTGTTTTTCATTTTTCTGATTTTTTTAAAATTTTATGCCCATTTGAATCTTTTGGTCAAATCCTTGGTTTAATTTGACACGGATTTAAACAAGTTTAAAATATGAAAATGAAAAGGTGGTAAGCAGGCATGGATCCTTCTTATATATATTAGTCACTCTAAAATGAAGCTTTTGGGAGGTTTTTGAAATTTCCATGTTTGAAACCCAAAACCACTTCTCTTCATGTTGTTGACTTCATAAGATAGAGTTTAGGGGTTAGGGGTATAGATACATGATTTGTCTTGTTTGAATATGTGTCTAGACCTTGTTTATCAACTTTAATGCTTACTATATGACATAAGAACACTATGCGCTTTAATTTGGTTTTTAATTTTTTTAAATTTTGATGCACATTTTGAATCTTGGTCAAATCCTAGGTTTGACCGAGATTTGAACAAGTTTAAAACAAGAAAATAAAAGGTAAGCCCGCCAGACTGGATCCTTTCTTAGTCACTCTATAATGAAGCTTTTAGGGGGGTTGTTGAAAATGTAAGCATGTATCCTTCTTAGTACGTCACACCACAATGAAGCTTTTGGGAGGGTTTTTGAAATGTCCATGTTTGAAACCCAAAACGACTTCTCTTCGTGCTTGACTTCATAATTAAGACAAAGTTTAGGGTTAGGGGTATATAGATACATGATTTTTCTGGTTTGAATATGTCTAGACTTTGTTTATCAACTAGCTTGAGTGCTTACTATATGGCATATATAAGAAGCTAGGCTATGTGCTTTGGTTTTTCATTTTTTTTGAATTTTTATGCCCATTTGAATCTTGGTCAAATCCTAGGTACGTACGGTTTGACCAAGATTTGAACATGTTTAAAACATGAAAATAAAAGGTAAGCATGGATCCTTCTTAGTCACTCTAAAATGAAGCTTTTGGGAGGTTTTTGAAATTTCCATGTTTGAAACCCAAAACCACTTCTCTTCATGCTTGGCTTCGTAAGATAGAGTTTAGGGTTTGGGGTAGATACGTACATGATTTTTCTAAGTATTTTTACGCCCATTTGAATCTTCGTCAAATCCTAAGTTTGACCAAGATTTGAACAAGTTTAAAAACATGAAAATGAAAAGGGTAAGCCTGGATCCTTGTTTAGGGTTAGGGGGTAGATACATGATTTTTGTGGTTTGAATATGGCAGACCTTGTTTATCACCTTGATATATGACATAGGAAGACGGTGTGCTTTTGTTTTTCTTTTTTTTGAATTTTTATGCCCATTTGAATCTTGGTCAAGTCATAGGTTTGACCAAGATTTAAACAGGTTTAAAACATGAAAATGAAAAAGTAAGCCTGGATCCTTCTTAGTCACTCCAAAATGTACCAATTGATAAATGAGTTAACTTGGCTTCATGGAAAAAATAATGTCATGTAAATGATTTAACTTGGCTTTCGTACCCTTGAATCCATAGGAAACTTTGTATAAATGTAGTAGTATAATAATCAACCGAGTTTTTACATCAACAGGTCTGTCACTTACGTGTGGTGCCCATGCGTGAGGTCCCACACTTCAGTGAGCACAAGTCACGTGCAATAGGTACGCAAACTCCCAGCCATTTTCTTTGTCAAGAGAAGACGCATCAGGATGCGTATTGGAAGTATGTGGGTCCTTCTGGATCCTTCGGTTGTCCCTCTCACAAAAAAAACAAATCTCTCTCATTCTCGGCCTCGCTCGACTCGCTCGCTCGCTCCTGCTCACTGACAAACCCTGCACAAAAGTCAACATCATCACCCGAAAAAGGGGAGACACCATAATTCTCTCCCTTCTTCTCTCCTTCCGAGTGATCCCTTCTTCCTCCGAGTTTCACTCGACGGGCAAACACACATGTGCTGCATAGTAATAATAAAAAAGTAGAAAAATCGACCTACGAATCTATGATTAAATAGGTTAAACTAGGGTTTTGCCCACTACTACAGATCAAGTTCAGAAATATCCAACTACTAGTTCGATTTTGGGCTACTAATATAAAATTAAAATAAGTTGAACTAGTATTCCTCTAAAAAATCATTTTGGTATGCATTGTTTGATACTTTTCATAGCTATAGTGCATCACAAATTTATGATTTCATGCTTTGCTTTGCCAATTTCGATTTTTTCTAACCACCTTCTCTTTGATTTCAAATTTAGGTCAAACTATCGATGCCTACTATGTGTTCTACTTGAATTGGATGCAGCGTGCGCACATGTTTTGCCATTGTTCTGGGCTTCCACACATCTTTGGGGCATCCAAGTATTTAAGTTACCTTGTTTTTTTGAATTGTAATTCATACCCTTCCTCCCAATTTTTATGCACATTTGAATCTTGGTCAAATCCTAAGTTTGACCAAGATTTGAACAAGTTTAAAACATGAAAATGAAAAGGTAAGCCTGAATCCTTCTTAGTCACTCAAAAATGAGAAGCTTTTGGGAGTTTTTTGAAATTTCCATGTTTGAAACCCAAAACCACTTCTCTTCATGCTTGACTTCATAAGACAGAGTTTAGGGTTAGGGGGTAGATACATGATTTGTCTAGTTTGTTGTTTAGACCTTGTTTATCAACTTGAATGCTTACTATATGACATAATAATACTATGTGCTTTGGTTTTCATTTTTTTTGATTTTTTCTGAATTTTTATGCCCATTTGATCTTGGTCAAATCCTAGGCTTAACCAATATTTAAACAAGTTTAAAACATGAAAATGAAAAGGTAAGCCTGTATCCTTCTTAGTCACTCCAAAATGAAGCTTTTGGGAAGGTTTTTGAAATTTCCATGTTTGAAATCCAAAACGACTTCTCTTCGTGCTTGACTTCATAAGACAAAGTTTAGGGCTAGGGGTAGAAACATGATTTTTCTGGTTTGAATATGTCTAGACCTTGTTTACCAACTTGAGTGCTTACTATATGACATAAGAAGGCTATATGCTTTGGTTTTTCATTTTTTTGAAATTTTATGCCCATTTGAATCTTGATCAAATCCTAGGTACAGTTTGACCAAGATTTGAACAATTTTAAAACATGAAAATAAAAGGTAAGCCCGACCTGGATCCTTTAGTCACTCTAAAATGAAGCTTTTGGGGGGTTCTTGAAATTTCCAAGTTTGAAACCCAAAACCACTTCTCTTCATGCTTGACTACATAAGATAGAGTTTAGGGTTAGGGGTAGATACATGATTTTTCTTGTTTGAATATATCTAGACCTTGTTTATATCAACTTTAATGCTAACTATATATGACATAAGAAAACTATGTGCTTTGGTTTTTAATTTTTCTGATTTTTTTATTTTGATAGATGCACATTTGAATCTTTGTCAAATCCTAGGTTTGACCAAGATTTAAACAAGTATAAAACATGAAAATGAAAAGGGGAAGCCTGTATCCTTTCTTAGTCACTCTAAAATGAAGTTTTTGGGATGTTCTTGAAATTTTCATGTTTGAAACCCAAAACCACTTCTCTTCATGCTTGACTTCATAAGATAGAGTTTAGGGGCTAGGGGATAGATACATGATTTGCCTAGGTTTGAATATGCATGTCCAAACCTTGTTTATCAACTTGAATGCTTACTATATGACATAAGAAGACTATATGCTTTTGTTTTTCATTTTTCTGATTTTTTTTAAAATTTTATGCCCATTTGAATCTTTTGGTCAAATCCTTGGTTTAATTTGACACGGATTTAAACAAGTTTAAAATATGAAAATGAAAAGGTGGTAAGCAGGCATGGATCCTTCTTATATATATTAGTCACTCTAAAATGAAGCTTTTGGGAGGTTTTTGAAATTTCCATGTTTGAAACCCAAAACCACTTCTCTTCATGTTGTTGACTTCATAAGATAGAGTTTAGGGGTTAGGGGTATAGATACATGATTTGTCTTGTTTGAATATGTGTCTAGACCTTGTTTATCAACTTTAATGCTTACTATATGACATAAGAACACTATGCGCTTTAATTTGGTTTTTAATTTTTTTAAATTTTGATGCACATTTTGAATCTTGGTCAAATCCTAGGTTTGACCGAGATTTGAACAAGTTTAAAACAAGAAAATAAAAGGTAAGCCCGCCAGACTGGATCCTTTCTTAGTCACTCTATAATGAAGCTTTTAGGGGGGTTGTTGAAAATGTAAGCATGTATCCTTCTTAGTACGTCACACCACAATGAAGCTTTTGGGAGGGTTTTTGAAATGTCCATGTTTGAAACCCAAAACGACTTCTCTTCGTGCTTGACTTCATAATTAAGACAAAGTTTAGGGTTAGGGGTATATAGATACATGATTTTTCTGGTTTGAATATGTCTAGACTTTGTTTATCAACTAGCTTGAGTGCTTACTATATGGCATATATAAGAAGCTAGGCTATGTGCTTTGGTTTTTCATTTTTTTTTGAATTTTTATGCCCATTTGAATCTTGGTCAAATCCTAGGTACGTACGGTTTGACCAAGATTTGAACATGTTTAAAACATGAAAATAAAAGGTAAGCATGGATCCTTCTTAGTCACTCTAAAATGAAGCTTTTGGGAGGTTTTTGAAATTTCCATGTTTGAAACCCAAAACCACTTCTCTTCATGCTTGGCTTCGTAAGATAGAGTTTAGGGTTTGGGGTAGATACGTACATGATTTTTCTAAGTATTTTTACGCCCATTTGAATCTTCGTCAAATCCTAAGTTTGACCAAGATTTGAACAAGTTTAAAAACATGAAAATGAAAAGGGTAAGCCTGGATCCTTGTTTAGGGTTAGGGGGTAGATACATGATTTTTGTGGTTTGAATATGGCAGACCTTGTTTATCACCTTGATATATGACATAGGAAGACGGTGTGCTTTTGTTTTTCTTTTTTTTGAATTTTTATGCCCATTTGAATCTTGGTCAAGTCATAGGTTTGACCAAGATTTAAACATGTTTAAAACATGAAAATGAAAAAGTAAGCCTGGATCCTTCTTAGTCACTCCAAAATGTACCAATTGATAAATGAGTTAACTTGGCTTCATGGAAAAAATAATGTCATGTAAATGATTTAACTTGGCTTTCGTACCCTTGAATCCATAGGAAACTTTGTATAAATGTAGTAGTATAATAATCAACCGAGTTTTTACATCAACAGGTCTGTCACTTACGTGTGGTGCCCATGCGTGAGGTCCCACACTTCAGTGAGCACAAGTCACGTGCAATAGGTACGCAAACTCCCAGCCATTTTCTTTGTCAAGAGAAGACGCATCAGGATGCGTATTGGAAGTATGTGGGTCCTTCTGGATCCTTCGGTTGTCCCTCTCACAAAAAAAAACAAATCTCTCTCATTCTCGGCCTCGCTCGACTCGCTCGCTCGCTCGCTCCTGCTCACTGACAAACCCTGCACAAAAGTCAACATCATCACCCGAAAAAGGGGAGACACCATAATTCTCTCCCTTCTTCTCTCCTTCCGAGTGATCCCTTCTTCCTCCGAGTTTCACTCGACGGGCAAACACACATGTGCTGCATAGTAATAATAAAAAAGTAGAAAAATCGACCTACGAATCTATGATTAAATAGGTTAAACTAGGGTTTTGCCCACTACTACAGATCAAGTTCAGAAATATCCAACTACTAGTTCGATTTTGGGCTACTAATATAAAATTAAAATAAGTTGAACTAGTATTCCTCTAAAAAATCATTTTGGTATGCATTGTTTGATACTTTTCATAGCTATAGTGCATCACAAATTTATGATTTCATGCTTTGCTTTGCCAATTTCGATTTTTTCTAACCACCTTCTCTTTGATTTCAAATTTAGGTCAAACTATCGATGCCTACTATGTGTTCTACTTGAATTGGATGCAGCGTGCGCACATGTTTTGCCATTGTTCTGGGCTTCCACACATCTTTGGGGCATCCAAGTATTTAAGTTACCTTGTTTTTTTGAATTGTAATTCATACCCTTCCTCCCAATTTTTATGCACATTTGAATCTTGGTCAAATCCTAAGTTTGACCAAGATTTGAACAAGTTTAAAACATGAAAATGAAAAGGTAAGCCTGAATCCTTCTTAGTCACTCAAAAATGAGAAGCTTTTGGGAGTTTTTTGAAATTTCCATGTTTGAAACCCAAAACCACTTCTCTTCATGCTTGACTTCATAAGACAGAGTTTAGGGTTAGGGGGTAGATACATGATTTGTCTAGTTTGTTGTTTAGACCTTGTTTATCAACTTGAATGCTTACTATATGACATAATAATACTATGTGCTTTGGTTTTCATTTTTTTTGATTTTTTCTGAATTTTTATGCCCATTTGATCTTGGTCAAATCCTAGGCTTAACCAATATTTAAACAAGTTTAAAACATGAAAATGAAAAGGTAAGCCTGTATCCTTCTTAGTCACTCCAAAATGAAGCTTTTGGGAAGGTTTTTGAAATTTCCATGTTTGAAATCCAAAACGACTTCTCTTCGTGCTTGACTTCATAAGACAAAGTTTAGGGCTAGGGGTAGAAACATGATTTTTCTGGTTTGAATATGTCTAGACCTTGTTTACCAACTTGAGTGCTTACTATATGACATAAGAAGGCTATATGCTTTGGTTTTTCATTTTTTTTGAAATTTTATGCCCATTTGAATCTTGATCAAATCCTAGGTACAGTTTGACCAAGATTTGAACAATTTTAAAACATGAAAATAAAAGGTAAGCCCGACCTGGATCCTTTAGTCACTCTAAAATGAAGCTTTTGGGGGGTTCTTGAAATTTCCAAGTTTGAAACCCAAAACCACTTCTCTTCATGCTTGACTACATAAGATAGAGTTTAGGGTTAGGGGTAGATACATGATTTTTCTTGTTTGAATATATCTAGACCTTGTTTATATCAACTTTAATGCTAACTATATATGACATAAGAAAACTATGTGCTTTGGTTTTTAATTTTTCTGATTTTTTTATTTTGATAGATGCACATTTGAATCTTTGTCAAATCCTAGGTTTGACCAAGATTTAAACAAGTATAAAACATGAAAATGAAAAGGGGAAGCCTGTATCCTTTCTTAGTCACTCTAAAATGAAGTTTTTGGGATGTTCTTGAAATTTTCATGTTTGAAACCCAAAACCACTTCTCTTCATGCTTGACTTCATAAGATAGAGTTTAGGGGCTAGGGGATAGATACATGATTTTCCTAGGTTTGAATATGCATGTCCAAACCTTGTTTATCAACTTGAATGCTTACTATATGACATAAGAAGACTATATGCTTTTGTTTTTCATTTTTCTGATTTTTTTTAAAATTTTATGCCCATTTGAATCTTTTGGTCAAATCCTTGGTTTAATTTGACACGGATTTAAACAAGTTTAAAATATGAAAATGAAAAGGTGGTAAGCAGGCATGTATCCTTCTTATATATATTAGTCACTCTAAAATGAAGCTTTTGGGAGGTTTTTGAAATTTCCATGTTTGAAACCCAAAACCACTTCTCTTCATGTTGTTGACTTCATAAGATAGAGTTTAGGGGTTAGGGGTATATATACATGACTTGTCTTGTTTGAATATGTGTCTAGACCTTGTTTATCAACTTTAATGCTTACTATATGACATAAGAACACTATGCGCTTTAATTTGGTTTTTAATTTTTTTAAATTTTGATGCACATTTTGAATCTTGGTCAAATCCTAGGTTTGACCGAGATTTGAACAAGTTTAAAACAAGAAAATAAAAGGTAAGCCCGCCAGACTGGATCCTTTCTTAGTCACTCTATAATGAAGCTTTTAGGGGGGTTGTTGAAAATGTAAGCATGTATCCTTCTTAGTACGTCACACCACAATGAAGCTTTTGGGAGGGTTTTTGAAATGTCCATGTTTGAAACCCAAAACGACTTCTCTTCGTGCTTGACTTCATAATTAAGACAAAGTTTAGGGTTAGGGGTATATAGATACATGATTTTTCTGGTTTGAATATGTCTAGACTTTGTTTATCAACTAGCTTGAGTGCTTACTATATGGCATATATAAGAAGCTAGGCTATGTGCTTTGGTTTTTCATTTTTTTTGAATTTTTATGCCCATTTGAATCTTGGTCAAATCCTAGGTACGTACGGTTTGACCAAGATTTGAACATGTTTAAAACATGAAAATAAAAGGTAAGCATGGATCCTTCTTAGTCACTCTAAAATGAAGCTTTTGGGAGGTTTTTGAAATTTCCATGTTTGAAACCCAAAACCACTTCTCTTCATGCTTGGCTTCGTAAGATAGAGTTTAGGGTTTGGGGTAGATACGTACATGATTTTTCTAAGTATTTTTACGCCCATTTGAATCTTCGTCAAATCCTAAGTTTGACCAAGATTTGAACAAGTTTAAAAACATGAAAATGAAAAGGGTAAGCCTGGATCCTTGTTTAGGGTTAGGGGGTAGATACATGATTTTTGTGGTTTGAATATGGCAGACCTTGTTTATCACCTTGATATATGACATAGGAAGACGGTGTGCTTTTGTTTTTCTTTTTTTTGAATTTTTATGCCCATTTGAATCTTGGTCAAGTCATAGGTTTGACCAAGATTTAAACATGTTTAAAACATGAAAATGAAAAAGTAAGCCTGGATCCTTCTTAGTCACTCCAAAATGTACCAATTGATAAATGAGTTAACTTGGCTTCATGGAAAAAATAATGTCATGTAAATGATTTAACTTGGCTTTCGTACCCTTGAATCCATAGGAAACTTTGTATAAATGTAGTAGTATAATAATCAACCGAGTTTTTACATCAACAGGTCTGTCACTTACGTGTGGTGCCCATGCGTGAGGTCCCACACTTCAGTGAGCACAAGTCACGTGCAATAGGTACGCAAACTCCCAGCCATTTTCTTTGTCAAGAGAAGACGCATCAGGATGCGTATTGGAAGTATGTGGGTCCTTCTGGATCCTTCGGTTGTCCCTCTCACAAAAAAAAACAAATCTCTCTCATTCTCGGCCTCGCTCGACTCGCTCGCTCGCTCGCTCGCTCCTGCTCACTGACAAACCCTGCACAAAAGTCAACATCATCACCCGAAAAAGGGGAGACACCATAATTCTCTCCCTTCTTCTCTCCTTCCGAGTGATCCCTTCTTCCTCCGAGTTTCACTCGACGGGCAAACACACATGTGCTGCATAGTAATAATAAAAAAGTAGAAAAATCGACCTACGAATCTATGATTAAATAGGTTAAACTAGGGTTTTGCCCACTACTACAGATCAAGTTCAGAAATATCCAACTACTAGTTCGATTTTGGGCTACTAATATAAAATTAAAATAAGTTGAACTAGTATTCCTCTAAAAAATCATTTTGGTATGCATTGTTTGATACTTTTCATAGCTATAGTGCATCACAAATTTATGATTTCATGCTTTGCTTTGCCAATTTCGATTTTTTCTAACCACCTTCTCTTTGATTTCAAATTTAGGTCAAACTATCGATGCCTACTATGTGTTCTACTTGAATTGGATGCAGCGTGCGCACATGTTTTGCCATTGTTCTGGGCTTCCACACATCTTTGGGGCATCCAAGTATTTAAGTTACCTTGTTTTTTTGAATTGTAATTCATACCCTTCCTCCCAATTTTTATGCACATTTGAATCTTGGTCAAATCCTAAGTTTGACCAAGATTTGAACAAGTTTAAAACATGAAAATGAAAAGGTAAGCCTGAATCCTTCTTAGTCACTCAAAAATGAGAAGCTTTTGGGAGTTTTTTGAAATTTCCATGTTTGAAACCCAAAACCACTTCTCTTCATGCTTGACTTCATAAGACAGAGTTTAGGGTTAGGGGGTAGATACATGATTTGTCTAGTTTGTTGTTTAGACCTTGTTTATCAACTTGAATGCTTACTATATGACATAATAATACTATGTGCTTTGGTTTTCATTTTTTTTGATTTTTTCTGAATTTTTATGCCCATTTGATCTTGGTCAAATCCTAGGCTTAACCAATATTTAAACAAGTTTAAAACATGAAAATGAAAAGGTAAGCCTGTATCCTTCTTAGTCACTCCAAAATGAAGCTTTTGGGAAGGTTTTTGAAATTTCCATGTTTGAAATCCAAAACGACTTCTCTTCGTGCTTGACTTCATAAGACAAAGTTTAGGGCTAGGGGTAGAAACATGATTTTTCTGGTTTGAATATGTCTAGACCTTGTTTACCAACTTGAGTGCTTACTATATGACATAAGAAGGCTATATGCTTTGGTTTTTCATTTTTTTGAAATTTTATGCCCATTTGAATCTTGATCAAATCCTAGGTACAGTTTGACCAAGATTTGAACAATTTTAAAACATGAAAATAAAAGGTAAGCCCGACCTGGATCCTTTAGTCACTCTAAAATGAAGCTTTTGGGGGTTCTTGAAATTTCCAAGTTTGAAACCCAAAACCACTTCTCTTCATGCTTGACTACATAAGACAGAGTTTAGGGTTAGGGGTAGATACATGATTTTTCTTGTTTGAATATATCTAGACCTTGTTTATATCAACTTTAATGCTAACTATATGACATAAGAAAACTATGTGCTTTGGTTTTTAATTTTTCTGATTTTTTTATTTTGATAGATGCACATTTGAATCTTTGTCAAATCCTAGGTTTGACCAAGATTTAAACAAGTATAAAACATGAAAATGAAAAGGGGAAGCCTGTATCCTTTCTTAGTCACTCTAAAATGAAGTTTTTGGGATGTTCTTGAAATTTTCATGTTTGAAACCCAAAACCACTTCTCTTCATGCTTGACTTCATAAGATAGAGTTTAGGGGCTAGGGGATAGATACATGATTTGCCTAGGTTTGAATATGCATGTCCAAACCTTGTTTATCAACTTGAATGCTTACTATATGACATAAGAAGACTATATGCTTTTGTTTTTCATTTTTCTGATTTTTTTTAAAATTTTATGCCCATTTGAATCTTTTGGTCAAATCCTTGGTTTAATTTGACACGGATTTAAACAAGTTTAAAATATGAAAATGAAAAGGTGGTAAGCAGGCATGGATCCTTCTTATATATATTAGTCACTCTAAAATGAAGCTTTTGGGAGGTTTTTGAAATTTCCATGTTTGAAACCCAAAACCACTTCTCTTCATGTTGTTGACTTCATAAGATAGAGTTTAGGGGTTAGGGGTATAGATACATGATTTGTCTTGTTTGAATATGTGTCTAGACCTTGTTTATCAACTTTAATGCTTACTATATGACATAAGAACACTATGCGCTTTAATTTGGTTTTTAATTTTTTTAAATTTTGATGCACATTTTGAATCTTGGTCAAATCCTAGGTTTGACCGAGATTTGAACAAGTTTAAAACAAGAAAATAAAAGGTAAGCCCGCCAGACTGGATCCTTTCTTAGTCACTCTATAATGAAGCTTTTAGGGGGGTTGTTGAAAATGTAAGCATGTATCCTTCTTAGTACGTCACACCACAATGAAGCTTTTGGGAGGGTTTTTGAAATGTCCATGTTTGAAACCCAAAACGACTTCTCTTCGTGCTTGACTTCATAATTAAGACAAAGTTTAGGGTTAGGGGTATATAGATACATGATTTTTCTGGTTTGAATATGTCTAGACTTTGTTTATCAACTAGCTTGAGTGCTTACTATATGGCATATATAAGAAGCTAGGCTATGTGCTTTGGTTTTTCATTTTTTTTGAATTTTTATGCCCATTTGAATCTTGGTCAAATCCTAGGTACGTACGGTTTGACCAAGATTTGAACATGTTTAAAACATGAAAATAAAAGGTAAGCATGGATCCTTCTTAGTCACTCTAAAATGAAGCTTTTGGGAGGTTTTTGAAATTTCCATGTTTGAAACCCAAAACCACTTCTCTTCATGCTTGGCTTCGTAAGATAGAGTTTAGGGTTTGGGGTAGATACGTACATGATTTTTCTAAGTATTTTTACGCCCATTTGAATCTTCATCAAATCCTAAGTTTGACCAAGATTTGAACAAGTTTAAAAACATGAAAATGAAAAGGGTAAGCCTGGATCCTTGTTTAGGGTTAGGGGGTAGATACATGATTTTTGTGGTTTGAATATGGCAGACCTTGTTTATCACCTTGATATATGACATAGGAAGACGGTGTGCTTTTGTTTTTCTTTTTTTTGAATTTTTATGCCCATTTGAATCTTGGTCAAGTCATAGGTTTGACCAAGATTTAAACATGTTTAAAACATGAAAATGAAAAAGTAAGCCTGGATCCTTCTTAGTCACTCCAAAATGTACCAATTGATAAATGAGTTAACTTGGCTTCATGGAAAAAATAATGTCATGTAAATGATTTAACTTGGCTTTCGTACCCTTGAATCCATAGGAAACTTTGTATAAATGTAGTAGTATAATAATCAACCGAGTTTTTACATCAACAGGTCTGTCACTTGTGGGGAGTTGATACGTCCAATTTGCATCACTATTTTGTATCATAATTTGCTGTTATTCATTGATATATTTCATATTGGGACACAATACTTATGTTATTTCATCTATTTTGCATGTTTCATCATCATTGGAGGATCAAGCACCGGAGCCAGGATTCTGCTGGAAAAAGCACCGTCAGAACGCAATATTTCGGAAGATCAACTGTGGAAGGGAATTTCACGAAAATTCCTATTTTTCCAGATGACGGAGGGAGCCAGAAGGGGAAGAAGAGAGGGGCCACTGTGGGCCCAGACCATAGGGCGGCGCGGCCCAGGGCCTGGCCGCGCCACCCTATGCTCTGGGGGGCCCACGACCCTTTTCGCCTCCTTTTCTTCGCGTACTCCTTCGTCCCGAAAACCTAAGCCACAGAGGGATCCTCACGAAGGGTTACAGCCGCCTCTGCGGGGCGGAGAACACCAGAGAGAAAAGAGCTCTCCGGCGGGCAGGAATCCGCCGGGGAAATTCCCTCCCGGAGGGGGAAATCGACGCCATCGCCATCGTCATCGAGCGGGACATCATCTCCATCATCATCATCATCATCTCCACCATCTACACCGCCATCACCACCGCTGCACCTCGTCATCGCTGTAGCAATTCGGGTTAAATCTTGATTGTTTGATAGGGGAAACTCTCCCGGTGTTATTCTATACTTGTTGTAGATGCTATTGAGTGAAACCATTGAACCAAGGTTTATGTTCAGATTGTTATTCATCATCATATCACCTCTGATTGTATTCCATATGATGTCTCGTGAGTAGTTCGTTTAGTTCTTGAGGACATGGGTGAAGTCTAAATGCTAGTAGTGAATTATGGTTGAGTAATATTCAATGTTATGATATTTAAGTTGTGGTGTCATTCTTCTAGTGGTGTCGTGTGAACGTCGACTACACGACACTTCACCATTTATGGGCCTAGGGGAGTGCATCTTGTATTCGGTTGCTAATTGCGGGGTTGCCGGAGTGACAGAAACCTGAGCCCCCGTTAGTATATCGATGCAGGAGGGATCGCAGGATCTCAGAGTTTAAGGCTGTGGTTAGATTTATCTTAATTACTTTCTTGTAGTTGCGGATGCTTGCAAGGGGTATAATCACAAGTATGTATTAGTCCTAGGAAGGGCGGTGCATTAGCATAGGTTCACCCACACAACACTTATCAAAACAATGAAGATTTAATCAGCTGTATGTAGCGAAAGCACTAGACTAAAATCCCCGTGTGTCCTCAGGAACGTTTGGTCATTATAAGTAATCAAACCGGCTTGTCCTTTGTGCTAAAAAGGATTGGGCCACTCGCTGCAATTATTTCTCTCGCATTTTATTTACTTGTACTTTATTTATCTGCAATATCAAAACCCCCTGAATACTTGTCTGTGAGCATTTACAGTGAATCCTTCATCGAAACTGCTGCCAACACCTTCTGCTCCTCGTTGGGATCGACATTCTTACTTATCGAAGATACTACGATACACCCCCTATACTTGTGGGTCATCAAGACTATTTTCTGGCGCCGTTGCCGGGGAGTGAAGCGCTATTGGTAAGCGGAATTGGTAAGGAAATTTACTGTTTGTGCTGATTTTATTTCTGCCTGCTGCTATAAATCATTATGGAGAGATCTTCTCTTCAATTTCTATTTGGGAAATCTACTACTACTGCAACGGTAGTGGATGAAGCGCCAGGTGAGGAAGTAGTACCATATAAAATACCTATGAAAATTATTGAACGTGTTATGGATAACCGCTATGAAGGGGATGGAACTGTCCATCCTGGTGATCATTTATTGTTTTTGCATGAATTATGCGGGTTATTCAAATGTGCAGGTATTTCTATGAATGAAGTTAGGAAGAAACTATTCACTATATCGCTGTCTGGTAAAGCGGCGCACTGGTATAAATTGCTGAAGAATGGTGATTCTATTGATTGGGAGGACATTGTGCCTTTATTCTATTCCAAATTTTATCCTCCAAGTGAAATTCACAAAGATCGGAACCGCATATATAATTTCTGGCCTCATGATGGAGAGAGTATCGCCCAAGCTTGGGGGAGATTGAAGTCTTTAATGCTCAAATGCCCCATTCATGAGCTTCCTGGTAATGTTATTATTGATAATTTCTATGCAAGACTTTCTTTTCAAGACAAGACCTTGCTGGATACTTCTTGTTCTGGATCATTTACACGCAAGAATGAAGAGTTTAAAAGGGACCTTCTTGATCGGATCCAAGAAAATACTGAAGGATGGGAGAACGACAAAGATAGAGAATCAGGTATAATTTATGATTATAAATGCATTGAAGCTTTTATGGATACTGATAAATTTCGTAATATGAGTGCTACATATGGTCTTGATTCCCAAGTTGTTGCAAATCTTTATAAAGCTTTTGCCTCTCATTATGAACTGCCTAAGAAGAATTTTGATAAGTATCATGAACCGTATAAAGATAAAATTGATTCATCTGTAAACAAATGTGTAGTGGTTGAAACTGTTGATAATGTTATTCCTGAAGCTTATATTGAAAAAACTCCTTTCCCTGCTAAAATGAAGGAGTACTCTGTCATATCTAGTGCGGTTAATAAAAGTGAAAAGAAACCTAAAGAACCTGAAGAACAAATTAAAATTGAACCTGCTGTTGCTATAGTTAAAGATCTTGTGACTGAAAATGTGGAGGATGGTCATATTATTTTCTGTGAAGATGCTTCTAATATTGTTTCACATCCTAATAAATCCAAACAAGTTAGTGTTCCTATGCTATCTGTTAGAATTGGTGATCATTGCTATTATGGTTTATGTGATATTGGTGCAAGTGTTAGTGCTATTCCTTATGAGCTTTACACGGAGATTATGCACGAAATTGGTTCTTGTGAACTTGAAGATATTGATGTGGTTATTCATTTGGCTAATAGAGAAACTATTTCTCCGATTGGTATTGTTCGAGATGTGGAAGTTCTATGTGGTAAGATTAAATATCCTGCTGACTTTTTGGTACTTGGTTCTGCTGCTAGTGATCATTGTCCTATCATTTTTGGTAGACCTTTTCTAAATACTTGTGGAGCTATTATAGATTGTAAGAAAGAGAAAATTTTGACTAGATTTGCTGGTGAACCTTATGAATTTAACTTTTCTAAATTTACCAAAACTCCTTATAAAGTTGACTTGCCTAGTAATGATTTTAAAATGGAGCAGTGTGCATCTATTGTTCTTGTTCCTAATAATCCTTTGCAGCAACATTTGGAGAATAGTGAAAGTGAAGCTTTTAGGAAAGAAAGAGATGAGCTTGAGGAAATTTTTCGTCGCCAACCTATTCTCAAGCATGATTTACCGGTGGAAGATTTGGGTACAACACCGCCACCAAAGGAAGATCCTGTTTTTGATTTAAAGCCTTTACCTGATAATCTTAAATATGCTCATATTGATGATAAGAAAATATATCCTGTTATTATTAGTTCTAAGCTTTCAGAGATTGAGGAAGAAAGGTTATTGGAAATATTGAAGAAACACCGAGGAGCTATTGGCTATACTCTTGATGATTTGAAAGGGATTTCTCCTTCTATTTGCCAACATGCTATTAATATGGAAGAAGATGCAAAGCCTGTTGTTGAACATCAACGTCGTCTAATTCCGAAGATGAAGGAAGTGGTAAGAAACGAGGTATTAAAACTCCTTGAAGCTGGTATTATATATCCTATTGCTGATAGTAGATGGGTTAGTCCTGTTCATTGTGTTCCTAAGAAAGGAGGAATGACTGTTGTGCCTAATGATAATGATGAGCTTATTCCTCAAAGAATAGTTGTAGGTTATAGAATGTGCATTGATTTTCGAAAAGTTAATAAAGTTACTAAGAAAGATCATTACCCTTTACCCTTTATTGATCAAATGTTAGAGAGGTTGTCTAAAAATACTCATTTTTGCTTTCTTGATGGTTATTCTGGGTTTTCACAAATTGCTGTTAAAGCTAAAGATCAAGAGAAAACCACTTTTACTTGTCCTTATGGAACTTATGCTTATAGGCGTATGCCTTTTGGTTTATGTAATGCTCCTGCTACTTTTCAAAGATGCATGTCTGCTATTTTTCATGGTTTTTGCGAAAGTATTGTAGAGGTGTTCATGGATGATTTTTCTGTCTATGGGAATTCTTTTGATAATTGCCTGCGAAACCTCGATAAAGTTTTGCAGAGATGTGAAGAAACTAACCTTGTTCTTAATTGGGAGAAATGCCACTTTATGGTTAATGAAGGAATTGTATTGGGACATAAAATTTCCGAGAGAGGTATTGAAGTTGACAGAGCTAAAGTTGAAGCAATCGAGAAGATGCCCTATCCAAGGGATGTTAAAGGTATTCGTAGTGTTCTTGGTCATGCTGGGTTTTATAGGAGATTTATTAAAGATTTCTCTAAAATTTCAAAGCCTCTTACTAATCTTCTTCAAAAAGATGTACCTTTTGTTTTTGATGATGATTGTAAGGAAGCTTTTGAAACTCTAAAGAAAGCCTTAACAACTGCTCCTGTAGTTGAACCTCCTGATTGGAATTTGCCTTTTGAAATTATGTGTGATGCTAGTGATTTTGCTGTAGGCGCTGTTCTTGGACAGCGGGTAGATAAAAAATTAAATGTTATTCATTATGCTAGTAAGACTCTTGATGCTGCTCAAAGAAATTATGCTACAACTGAAAAGGAATTGTTAGCTGTAGTCTTTGCTTGTGATAAATTTAGACCCTATATTGTTGATTCGAAAGTTACAATTCATACTGATCATGCTGCAATTAGATACCTTATGACAAAGAAAGATGCTAAGCCAAGGCTTATTAGATGGGTACTTCTGTTGCAAGAATTTGATTTACATATTATAGATAGGAAAGGTGCTGATAATCCTGTTGCTGATAATTTGTCTAGATTGGAAAATATTGCTTATGATCCTGTTCCTGTTAATGATAGTTTTCCAAATGAACAATTGGCTGTAATAAAGGTGAGCTCGCGAGAGAGCCCTTGGTATGCAGATTATGCTAACTTTATTGTTTCGAAGTATTTGCCTCCAACCTTTTCAGCTCAGCAAAGGAGGAAATTCTTTTATGACTTAAGGCATTATTTTTGGGATGACCCACACTTATATAAAGAAGGAGTAGATGGTATTATGCGAAGATGTGTTCCTGAATATGAACAACAAGAGATATTGAATAAATGTCATGGTAGTGTTTATGGAGGACATCACGCTGGAGATAGAACCGCGCAAAAGGTTCTACAATCAGGTTTTTATTGGCCAACACTCTTCAAAGATGCAAGGAAATTTATTTTATCCTGTGATGAATGTCAAAGAGTTGGTAATATCTCCAGACGCAATGAAATGCCTATGAATTATACTCTTGTTATTGAACCATTCGATTGTTGGGGATTCGACTTCATGGGACCTTTCCCTTCTTCAGACGGTAACACTCATATACTTGTCGCTGTTGATTATGTTACTAAATGGGTAGAAGCTATACCTACAAAAAGTGCTGATGGTGAGACCTCTATAAAAATGCTTGTAGATATTATATTTCCTAGATTTGGAGTACCTAGATATATTATGACTGATGGAGGTTCTCATTTCATTCATGGAGGTTTTAGAAAAACTCTTGCTAAGTATGGTATTAATCATAGAATTGCTTCTGCTTATCACCCTCAAACTAGCGGTCAAGTAGAATTATCAAATAGAGAGATTAAAGCTATCTTGGGTAAGACTGTTAATAAATCTAGAAAGAATTGGCCTAGCAAATTGAAAGAAGCACTATGGGCTTATAGAACTGCTTATAAAAATCCTATGGGAATGTCACCTTATAAAATGGTTTATGGAAAAGCTTGTCATTTACCTCTAGAACTAGAGCACAAAGCTTATTGGGCTGTTAGAGAATTAAATAAAGATCCTAAATTAGCCGGTAATAAGAGGTTGTTGCAATTAAGTTCTCTAGATGAATGGAGAAGTGAAGCTTATGAAAATGCTAAACTCTTTAAAGAAAAAGTTAAGAAATGGCATGATAGAAGGATCATCAAAAGAGAATTTAATGTTGGAGATCAAGTTCTATTGTATCGGTCTCGTCTCAGATTCTTTGCAGGGAAATTACTCTCGAAGTGGGAAGGACCATATGTTGTTGAGGAGGTGTATCGTTCAGGAGCAATTAAAATTAGCTCTCTCCAAGGCAATGCCACACAAGTGGTGAATGGACAAAGACTCAAGCATTATATCTCGGGCGATTCTTATAATGTTGATGTTGATATTATTCAAGTGGAAACACCGGAGGCTTTCATCAAAGGACAAATTGACAGTCCGCCAGAACTGGACTTTGAATAGGTAACAGTATAGGTAATAAAAAGTCCGCGTTTACCTTTCCGAACATTATTTCTGCTGTTTTTAGAAAATATGAAAAATTACGGAATCGAAACGGAGTGGAAAAGACGCACGAGGGCGTGCCACCATAGGCCGGCGCGGGCCCCACCCTGGCCGCGCCGACCTATGGTCTGGCCGCCTCGTTGCCCCTTTCCGACTCGTTTTCGACCTGGAACCTTCCTTTTGTCGTAAAAATATTTGCTATATAATCCCCCGGACCCCTGGAGGTCCGTAATATCGTTTTCTCGTCGTGTTTTGTTTCGAGCTGTTTTCTGCCAGATTTGTTTTGATCTAGAAGCACCATGGTCTCCAACAACAAAGACAAGGGGCCTTGGAGGGAAGAGATGGATGAGAGGATCAATAAGGAGAAGGAGAAGATAGCGTCAGCAAAAGGAGAGTGGGAAACTACGAGGAGTAAGCCAATTTTGGTGGGATCGGTTAATACTGGGCGTTCTTTTTCTCATAACTTGCAGGGAGCTCTTCCGCCTGCTCTGGACCTCGATTCTTTCCCTTGTGTGGAGGAAGCAATACGGGTTGCTGATGAGTTTTGTGATCAATATCGTGCTCTAAGGAGGGAAGTGGAGATACTTCAGGAGGAGAACCAGCGACTTCGCAGAATGCTGGAATATTACTCAAATCCCAGCACAAGGCCGTCACCGCCACACTCGGGTAACAATGAGTCTTTTCAGGTTTTGGTGCAGAATTGCAAAATTGAGAAGCTGAAGCTGAAGGAGATCCTTATGAAGCGCGAGAAGAATCCATCACCACCATCGCCGAAGGAGTAATTCATCATCGGTATTGGCATCCCCTTGGTTTGTTCCAAGCTTGGGGGAGTGCCGCGGTATCACATCACCACCACCTTTATCTTTTACTATCAAGTAGTGTCATATCATGAGTAGGGAAGTTATCATATGAAATAGTATGCAATGTGGAAGTATCTCTCTTAGTTAGTTATCTATGTATCCGTTGGTGTGAGTTATCGTTATGGAATATTAATGAGAAGTCTTATCATTTACTTTTTGCACACCTTATTTTAGTTTGCAATCTCCATTATATGATTACTCTTGACATGAGTATTGATATCACTTTGGGAGCATCGAGTAAATCTATTTGGTTTTGGCAAACTTAGCATTGGTCAATAGCAACAACATCTTGATGTTTAATAAAGAGAGAAATACACTTAGATACATTACTCTAGAAAGATGCATGATTGTTCTATCATATGTATATTTGTTTGTTTCCCTCAACCTTTATGCTTGCTATCAAACCTTGCTAGCCAAAGACCTGTATCGAGAGGGAATGCTTCTCATACATCCATAACCTTAGACCAAACCTATGCCATTTGTGTCCACCATACCTACCTACTACATGGTATTTTCTGCCATTCCAAGTAAATACTTCATGTGCTACCTTTAAATTATTCAAACTACTACTCCTTATTTGTGTTAATGTTTTATAGCTCATGAGGAAGTATGTGGTGTTTTATCTTTCAATCTTGTTGGGCGGACTTTCACCAATGGACTAGCGGCACATCCGCTTATCCAATAATTTTGCAATAAGAGCTGGCAACGGGGTTCCCAGCCCCAATTAATAACTTTCATTAATAATTCTCTTCACATGTTTTGCTCTGAGTTATCAGTAAGCAACTTAATTTTGCAATAGACACTCCTCCATGGTATGTGAATGTTGGAAGGCACCCGAGGATTCGGTTAGCCATGGATTGAGAAAGCCAAGGTTGGGGGGAGTGTCACCCATAATAAAACTAAAATACATGTGTAAACAAAAGAGAAGGGGGATGATCTACCTTGCTGGTAGAGATGCCGTCCCTCATGGGAGCCGCTCTTTGAAGGTTCGTTTGGCAAGGGGGTTAGAGTGCCCGCTACCATTCGTTGACAACAACAAGCACCTCTCAAAATCTTACTTTTATTCTCTTTATATGATTTCAAAACTTGAAAAGCTCTAGCACATGATTTAATCCCTGCTTCCCTCTGCGAAGGGCCTGTCTTTTACTTTTATGTTGAGTCAGTAAACCTATTTCTCTCTATCTCAAGCAAGCAATTGAGTTGTTGTGAACCAATCATTTATGCTATGATTCAGTTAATCATGTCTTTTATACTTTCTTGTTTAGTACCAATTTTATCTGAATGAATATGACTTTGAAGTTATCAATGATTATGAGGAGATTGTTATGCTTAAATATGAAGGCTCAGCTATAAATTCTAATATGAAAGCTTTGCTTAGAAGTACAATCCGTTAGTAGTTCTCTGACCAAGAACAAAGTTTGCCATCACCAATTATGATTTCTTATGCACCTTTACATGTGATCTCTCTTTACTTATTTCGAGATGAGTTATATGAGGAAGTTGTTTACTAGAATGTCTTGTGTGAATGAATATGATGCTTCTTGTCCGTATTTTATTTATCGACTCTTCACTCCATAAACATGTGGTCTTGTTTATCGAGCTCAGTTTCGCTTGGGGACAAGCGAGGTCTAAGCTTGGGGGAGTTGATACGTCCAATTTGCATCACTATTTTGTATCATAATTTGCTGTTATTCATTGATATATTTCATATTGGGACACAATACTTATGTTATTTCATCTATTTTGCATGTTTCATCATCATTGGAGGATCAAGCACCGGAGCCAGGATTCTGCTGGAAAAAGCACCGTCAGAACGCAATATTTCGGAAGATCAACTGTGGAAGGGAATTTCACGAAAATTCCTATTTTTCCAGATGACGGAGGGAGCCAGAAGGGGAAGAAGAGAGGGGCCACTGTGGGCCCAGACCATAGGGCGGCGCGGCCCAGGGCCTGGCCGCGCCACCCTATGCTCTGGGGGGCCCACGACCCTTTTCGCCTCCTTTTCTTCGCGTACTCCTTCGTCCCGAAAACCTAAGCCACAGAGGGATCCTCACGAAGGGTTACAGCCGCCTCTGCGGGGCGGAGAACACCAGAGAGAAAAGAGCTCTCCGGCGGGCAGGAATCCGCCGGGGAAATTCCCTCCCGGAGGGGGAAATCGACGCCATCGCCATCGTCATCGAGCGGGACATCATCTCCATCATCATCATCATCATCTCCACCATCTACACCGCCATCACCACCGCTGCACCTCGTCATCGCTGTAGCAATTCGGGTTAAATCTTGATTGTTTGATAGGGGAAACTCTCCCGGTGTTATTCTATACTTGTTGTAGATGCTATTGAGTGAAACCATTGAACCAAGGTTTATGTTCAGATTGTTATTCATCATCATATCACCTCTGATTGTATTCCATATGATGTCTCGTGAGTAGTTCGTTTAGTTCTTGAGGACATGGGTGAAGTCTAAATGCTAGTAGTGAATTATGGTTGAGTAATATTCAATGTTATGATATTTAAGTTGTGGTGTCATTCTTCTAGTGGTGTCGTGTGAACGTCGACTACACGACACTTCACCATTTATGGGCCTAGGGGAGTGCATCTTGTATTCGGTTGCTAATTGCGGGGTTGCCGGAGTGACAGAAACCTGAGCCCCCGTTAGTATATCGATGCAGGAGGGATCGCAGGATCTCAGAGTTTAAGGCTGTGGTTAGATTTATCTTAATTACTTTCTTGTAGTTGCGGATGCTTGCAAGGGGTATAATCACAAGTATGTATTAGTCCTAGGAAGGGCGGTGCATTAGCATAGGTTCACCCACACAACACTTATCAAAACAATGAAGATTAATCAGCTGTATGTAGCGAAAGCACTAGACTAAAATCCCCGTGTGTCCTCAAGAACGTTTGGTCATTATAAGTAATCAAACCGGCTTGTCCTTTGTGCTAAAAAGGATTGGGCCACTCGCTGCAATTATTTCTCTCGCATTTTATTTACTTGTACTTTATTTATCTGCAATATCAAAACCCCCTGAATACTTGTCTGTGAGCATTTACAGTGAATCCTTCATCGAAACTGCTGCCAACACCTTCTGCTCCTCGTTGGGATCGACATTCTTACTTATCGAAGATACTACGATACACCCCCTATACTTGTGGGTCATCAAGACACTTCAGTGAGCACAAGTCACGTGCAATAGGTACGCAAACTCCCAGCCATTTTCTTTGTCAAGAGAAGACGCATCAGGATGCGTATTGGAAGTATGTGGGTCCTTCTGGATCCTTCGGTTGTCCCTCTCACAAAAAAAACAAATCTCTCTCATTCTCGGCCTCGCTCGACTCGCTCGCTCGCTCGCTCGCTCCTGCTCACTGACAAACCCTGCACAAAAGTCAACATCATCACCCGAAAAAGGGGAGACACCATAATTCTCTCCCTTCTTCTCTCCTTCCGAGTGATCCCTTCTTCCTCCGAGTTTCACTCGACGGGCAAACACACATGTGCTGCATAGTAATAATAAAAAAGTAGAAAAATCGACCTACGAATCTATGATTAAATAGGTTAAACTAGGGTTTTGCCCACTACTACAGATCAAGTTCAGAAATATCCAACTACTAGTTCGATTTTGGGCTACTAATATAAAATTAAAATAAGTTGAACTAGTATTCCTCTAAAAAATCATTTTGGTATGCATTGTTTGATACTTTTCATAGCTATAGTGCATCACAAATTTATGATTTCATGCTTTGCTTTGCCAATTTCGATTTTTTCTAACCACCTTCTCTTTGATTTCAAATTTAGGTCAAACTATCGATGCCTACTATGTGTTCTACTTGAATTGGATGCAGCGTGCGCACATGTTTTGCCATTGTTCTGGGCTTCCACACATCTTTGGGGCATCCAAGTATTTAAGTTACCTTGTTTTTTTTGAATTGTAATTCATACCCTTCCTCCCAATTTTTATGCACATTTGAATCTTGGTCAAATCCTAAGTTTGACCAAGATTTGAACAAGTTTAAAACATGAAAATGAAAAGGTAAGCCTGAATCCTTCTTAGTCACTCAAAAATGAGAAGCTTTTGGGAGTTTTTTGAAATTTCCATGTTTGAAACCCAAAACCACTTCTCTTCATGCTTGACTTCATAAGACAGAGTTTAGGGTTAGGGGGTAGATACATGATTTGTCTAGTTTGTTGTTTAGACCTTGTTTATCAACTTGAATGCTTACTATATGACATAATAATACTATGTGCTTTGGTTTTCATTTTTTTGATTTTTTCTGAATTTTTATGCCCATTTGATCTTGGTCAAATCCTAGGCTTAACCAATATTTAAACAAGTTTAAAACATGAAAATGAAAAGGTAAGCCTGTATCCTTCTTAGTCACTCCAAAATGAAGCTTTTGGGAAGGTTTTTGAAATTTCCATGTTTGAAATCCAAAACGACTTCTCTTCGTGCTTGACTTCATAAGACAAAGTTTAGGGCTAGGGGTAGAAACATGATTTTTCTGGTTTGAATATGTCTAGACCTTGTTTACCAACTTGAGTGCTTACTATATGACATAAGAAGGCTATATGCTTTGGTTTTTCATTTTTTTTGAAATTTTATGCCCATTTGAATCTTGATCAAATCCTAGGTACAGTTTGACCAAGATTTGAACAATTTTAAAACATGAAAATAAAAGGTAAGCCCGACCTGGATCCTTTAGTCACTCTAAAATGAAGCTTTTGGGGGTTCTTGAAATTTCCAAGTTTGAAACCCAAAACCACTTCTCTTCATGCTTGACTACATAAGATAGAGTTTAGGGTTAGGGGTAGATACATGATTTTTCTTGTTTGAATATATCTAGACCTTGTTTATATCAACTTTAATGCTAACTATATATGACATAAGAAAACTATGTGCTTTGGTTTTTAATTTTTCTGATTTTTTTATTTTGATAGATGCACATTTGAATCTTTGTCAAATCCTAGGTTTGACCAAGATTTAAACAAGTATAAAACATGAAAATGAAAAGGGGAAGCCTGTATCCTTTCTTAGTCACTCTAAAATGAAGTTTTTGGGATGTTCTTGAAATTTTCATGTTTGAAACCCAAAACCACTTCTCTTCATGCTTGACTTCATAAGATAGAGTTTAGGGGCTAGGGGATAGATACATGATTTGCCTAGGTTTGAATATGCATGTCCAAACCTTGTTTATCAACTTGAATGCTTACTATATGACATTAGAAGACTATATGCTTTTGTTTTTCATTTTTCTGATTTTTTTTAAAATTTTATGCCCATTTGAATCTTTTGGTCAAATCCTTGGTTTAATTTGACACGGATTTAAACAAGTTTAAAATATGAAAATGAAAAGGTGGTAAGCAGGCATGGATCCTTCTTATATATATTAGTCACTCTAAAATGAAGCTTTTGGGAGGTTTTTGAAATTTCCATGTTTGAAACCCAAAACCACTTCTCTTCATGTTGTTGACTTCATAAGATAGAGTTTAGGGGTTAGGGGTATAGATACATGATTTGTCTTGTTTGAATATGTGTCTAGACCTTGTTTATCAACTTTAATGCTTACTATATGACATAAGAACACTATGCGCTTTAATTTGGTTTTTAATTTTTTTAAATTTTGATGCACATTTTGAATCTTGGTCAAATCCTAGGTTTGACCGAGATTTGAACAAGTTTAAACCAAGAAAATAAAAGGTAAGCCCGCCAGACTGGATCCTTTCTTAGTCACTCTATAATGAAGCTTTTAGGGGGGTTGTTGAAAATGTAAGCATGTATCCTTCTTAGTACGTCACACCACAATGAAGCTTTTGGGAGGGTTTTTGAAATGTCCATGTTTGAAACCCAAAACGACTTCTCTTCGTGCTTGACTTCATAATTAAGACAAAGTTTAGGGTTAGGGGTAGATACATGATTTTTCTGGTTTGAATATGTCTAGACCTTGTTTACCAACTTGAGTGCTTACTATATGACATAAGAAGGCTATATGCTTTGGTTTTTCATTTTTTTGAAATTTTATGCCCATTTGAATCTAGATCAAATCCTAGATACGGTTTGACCAAGATTTGAACAATTTTAAAACATGAAAATAAAAGGTAAGCCCGACCTGGATCCTTTAGTCACTCTAAAATGAAGCTTTTGGGGGGTTCTTGAAATTTCCAAGTTTGAAACCCAAAACCACTTCTCTTCATGCTTGACTACATAAGACAGAGTTTAGGGTTAGGGGTAGATACATGATTTTTCTTGTTTGAATATATCCAGACCTTGTTTATATCAACTTTAATGCTAACTATATGACATAAGAAAACTATGTGCTTTGGTTTTTAATTTTTCTGATTTTTTTATTTTGATGCACATTTGAATCTTTGTCAAATCCTAGGTTTGACCAAGATTTAAACAAGTATAAAACATGAAAATGAAAAGGGGAAGCCTGTATCCTTCTTAGTCACTCTAAAATGAAGTTTTTGGGATGTTCTTGAAATTTTCATGTTTGAAACCCAAAACCACTTCTCTTCATGCTTGACTTCATAAGATAGAGTTTAGGGGCTAGGGGGTAGATACATGATTTGCCTAGGTTTGAATATGCATGTCCAAACCTTGTTTATCAACTTGAATGCTTACTATATGACATAAGAAGACTATATGCTTTTGTTTTTCATTTTTCTGATTTTTTTAAAATTTTATGCCCATTTGAATCTTTTGGTCAAATCCTTGGTTTAATTTGACACGGATTTAAACAAGTTTAAAATATGAAAATGAAAAGGTGGTAAGCAGGCATGGATCCTTCTTATATATATTAGTCACTCTAAAATGAAGCTTTTGGGAGGTTTTTGAAATTTCCATGTTTGAAACCCAAAACCACTTCTCTTCATGTTGTTGACTTCATAATGTCGAGTTTGTTGTTTAGACCTTGTTTATCAACTTGAATGCTTACTATATGACATAATAATACTATGTGCTTTGATTTTCATCTTTTTGATTTTTTCTGAATTTTTATGCCCATTTGATCTTGGTCAAATCCTAGGTTTAACCAATATTTAAACAAGTTTATAACATGAAAATGAAAAGGTAAGCCTGCATCCTTCTTAGCGCATCCACAATGTTGCTATTGCCAAATCTGATACGATGGTGAATTTGGCTTTGGTGTGAAATATAGCAATAGCTCCACAATGTAGTGGTTCCAAATATTTATAACGTGGGTCCCGCCATCAAGCTAAAACAACACATAAAGCCAATATGGAACTACTCTCACAATGTAGGGAACTAGTTCCAAATGCCAAAAGTGAAATTTGGCATCGGAGCACCTACTTGCTCCGGTTGCCTGTTTTTCTGGTTTTGGAACTACCTCTACAATGTATGGAACTAGTTCCAAAAGCCAAAAATCAAATATGGAACCACTTTTGGCTACACGTTGTGGATGCTCTTAGTCACTCCAAAATGAAAGCTTACATATACTCTTGGAATACTGTTTTGGGTGATTTGTCATTCAAAAATTTGGTATCATTCGGATCGGAGGAAGTATAGTTGGAGATGAATGGCCCACCAAGTCTCTGCCTTGAAGTTTGCTCTTTGACCAGTATTACTACTCGCGAGGTGCCGAGGAGACGGGGAGGCCAAATTTAAGAACTAACCTTTGCTCTTGCCGTCTTCCTCAGTTCACCACTTTGTTTACCTCTTGGAATACTACTTCGCCACCATGACCGGGAGCAAGTCTCGCCACAGAAGGGCTCGTGCGGCTGCGGCGAAGCTGAGGGAATCCCAGCAATGGCGTCCCTGTGCTGCTGTCGAGGTGCCTTCTGCGCAAGAGTCTTCAAGGGCGTCGCAGCCCGCGACTGCTACCTTCAGGCGATCCTCCGTTCTTGCGCATCTTTCTATGTCTTTCACAACTTATCATCCCCTCCTTTTCTTACCTTCTCTCAATCGTATATTCAGGTCGGGCGGCCTTAGTTTTCCCGCAGCCCTCCTGCCTGCGGAAACATCTTCCACGGAGCCAAGTTCTCAAAGCAGCGAGGTATAGACATTCGTGCAAATTGGGATTCCCATTTTCTCTTTCTTGGTACTTCTCTGGGTACACTTCTGATTTTGTGCTCCATCCCCATCTGATAGAAGCCCCGCTACGAGATCGGTCCCATTTTAGAAATGGTTATGGGCGATTTCTGCGTCGAGACGGCGGACAGAAGCGCCCTCGCCGATGAGTGCATGAGACTTTATTCTGAGCTCGCCACTGAGAAGATCCGGATTCGCATTCTCGACGATATCGCCATGAAATCGTTCACTGCGAGTAATGAGATCCAGCGGCGGAGCCTCGGCCAGGCGGAGACCATGGACAAACTCGCCGGACTGATCCTGAACCTCACGGTTAGGACGGACAAACTAGAGGCCGAGCTGTCACAGGAGAAGGCTCTCAACTCCGAGCTGAAGCGTCAAGCAGGCTCAAGGTAGATCTTGACCAGGTCACTGTGTACCACTAGCTGCAATCCTTGATGACTGTTGTGTCACCTGGCTTCCGAGTTTCTGAAGGTTAATTTTCGAAATTTTGTTCGTAAAATTGGCCTGTGGAAATGTAAACAAACTAGTACTCTTACTTTATTATATTAGTACTTGTGTCAATGTAGTAGTTGTGTCTGAGTCGAGTCAATGTTGAGTCGTTGAGTGGGAGTGGTGTTTTGGAACATGGGAGCATATGCTACCTATATTTTAAATTGCATCTTACACATATTTTAAATCTCAAAAAATTTGAAACAAAAAATCCGCACGTACATCTTCATGTGCTACGCGCTCACAAAGTCGTTTCATAAAAAATGAACTTATCATGTGACGTGTGTAAAAAAGACAAAATTCAGTGCTTAAAACAATGCTTTTCACAGGATAAGTTTTCTCTTTTTTACATAGGTCATAAAAAATATTATTTTTTCGTGAAACTTGACGCACACACATATATTATGGAGATGTACATGTAGAATTTTTTGTCAAATTTTTTCACACTTTGAAATATATTTTGTTGGTAGAGGGAGCATACGCACCCGGGAGCCGAATTGAGGGAGCAGTCGTTGAGTCACCTAGTATCTATAATATCTAAATAGGAACAAGAAATCCAAAATTTTCAAATTCTGGCAAAAATTAGAACTTCTCAGGAAAATCTATTTTTTTATAGGAAATCAAAAACACTGAAACGAGTATACTGTTTTAATTTGAGCCATTTATGTGCAGATTTGCATAAAAAGACTGACATTTTCCCTAAACTTTGTATATTGTGAAGTCAAGCATGAAGAGAAGTGGTTTTGGGTTTCAAACATCCTTTTCATTTTCTTGTCTTAAACTTGTTTAAATCTTGGTCAAACCTAAGATTTGACCAAAAGATTCAAACAGGCATAAATTCAAAAAAATCAGAAAAATGAAAAAACAAAAGCATATAGTCTTCTTATGTCATATAGTAAGCATTCAAGTTGATAAACAAGGTCTAGACATATTCAAACCAGAAAAATCATGTATATATCTACCCCTAACCCTAAACTCTGTCTTATGAAGAGAAGTGGTTTTGGGTTTCAAACATGGAAATTTGAAGAACCTCCCAAAAGCTTCATTTTAGATTGTGACTAAGAAGGATCCAGGCTTACCTTTTCACTTTCATGTTCTAAACTTGTTTAAATCCTAGTCAAACCTAGGATTTCACAAAGATTCAAATATATGGGTATAAAATACAAAAAAATAGAAAAATGAAAAACGAAAGCACATAGTCTTCTTATGTCATATAGTAAGCATTAAAGTTGATAAACAAGGTCTAGACATATTCAAACTAGACAAATCATGTATCTCCCCCTAACCCCTAAACTTTGTATTATGAAGTCAAGCATGAAGAGAAGTGGTTTTGGGTTTCAAACATGGAAATTTCAAAAACCTCTTAAAAATTCATTTTAGAGTGACTAAGAAGGATGCAAGCTTCCCTTTTCATTTGCATGTCTTAAACTTGTTTAAATCTGGGTCAAACCTAAGATTTGACCAAAAGATTCAAACGGGCATAAAATTCAAAAAAAATCAGAAAAATGAAAAACAAAAGCATATAGTCTTCTTGTGTCATATAGTAAGCATTCAAGTTGATAAACAAGGTCTAGACATATTCAAACCAGAAAATCATGTATATATCTACCCCTAACCCTAAACTCTGTATTATGAAGTCAATCATGAAGAGAAGTGGTTTTGGGTTTCAAACATGGATATTTCAAGAACCTCCCAAAAGCTTCATTTTAGAGTGTGACTAAGAAGGATCCAGGCTTACCTTTTTCATTTTCATGTACTAAACTTGTTTAAATCCTGGTCAAACCTAGGATTTCACAAAGATTCAAATATATGTGTATAAAATATAAAAAATAGAAAAATGAAAACCAAAGCACATAGTCTACTTATGTCACATAGTAAGCATTCAAGTTGATAAACAAGGTCTAGACATATTCAAACCAGAAAAATCATGTATATATCTACCCCTAACCCTAAACTCTGTCTTATGAAGTTAATCATGAAGAGAAGTGGTTTTGGGTTTCAAACATTGGAATTCCAAGAACCTCCCAAAAGCTTCATTTTAGAGTGTGACTAAGAAGGATCCAAGCTTACCTTTTCATTTTCATGTTCTAAACTTGTTTAAATCCTGGTCAAAACTAGGATTTCACAAAGATTCAAATATATGGGTATAAAATTCAAAAAAATAGAAAAATGAAAAACCAAAGCACATAGTCTTCTTATGTCATATAGTAAGCATTAAAGTTGATAAACAAGGTCTAGACATATTCAACCTAGACAAATCATGTATCTACCCCCTAACCCCTAAACTCTGTCTTATGAAGTCCAACATGAAGAGAAGTGGTTTTGGGTTTCAAACATGGAAATTTCAAAAACCTCTTACAAAATTCAGTTTAGAGTGACTAATTAAGAAGGATGCATTCTCCCCTTTTCATTTTCATGTCTTAAACTTGTTTAAATCTTGGTCAAACCTAAGATTTGACCAAAAGATTCAAACGGGCATAAAAAAATCAGAAAAATGAAAACCAAAGCACATAATTTTCTTATGTCATATAGTAAGCATTCAAGTTGATAAACAAGGTCTAGACATATTCAAACCAGAAAATCATGTATATATCTACCCCTAACCCTAAACTCTGTCTTATGAAGTCAATCATGAAGAGAAGTGGTTTTGGGTTTCAAACATGGAAATTTCAAGAACCTCCCAAAAGCTTCATTTTAGAGTGACTAAGAAGGATCCAGGCTTACCTTTTCATTTTCATGTTTTAAACTTGTTTAAATCCTGGTCAAACCTAGGATTTGACAAAGATTCGAATATATGGGCAAAAAATTCAAAAAAAATAGAAAAATGAAAAACCAAAGCACATAGTCTTCTTGTGTCATATAGTAAGCATTAAAGTTGACAAAAAAGGTCTAGATATATGCAAACTAGACAAATCATGTATCTACCCCCTAACCCCTAAACTCTGTCTTATGAAGTCAAGCATGAAGAGAAGTCGTTTTGGGTTTCAAACATGGAAATTTCAAGAACATCCCAAAAGCTTCATTTTAGAGTGACTAAGAAGGATCCATGATTACCTTTTCATTTTCATGTTTTAAACTTGTTTAATCTTGGTCAAACCTAGGATTTGACCAAGATTCAAATGGGCACAAAATTTAAAAAATCAGAAAAATGAAAAACCAAAGTACATAGTCTTCTTATGTCATGTAGTAAGCATTCAAGTTGATAAAATGGTTCATGCCGGCGTCTTAGCTGCTAAAAAAAATTATACACCAATTGATTTGACGAATTGATGATTTACTCTAGTCTGCTTCTAGACCATGCAGCTAGCGAGTATTCATATGTACTGCATGGAGCCCCCAACTTTTGACTTCCCGTGTCGGAAAAGGCCTGTCTAATAATGTGGGGCAGTGAGGTATCCCGAAGTATCTAGAGGGTTCCAGTGTTTCAGGCTTTCAGCATCGCCAGTCCAAGGGAAGGATGGGTGACGAATCCGTGCATTCACAGCCGTTTAGATCTGAAGAGTCCTTGTATGATGAGCGGTAGATAGCACCTCTAAGCTGCAAATCAACAGCTTCAATTACTTCAAATGAGCATTGGCCGGAAGGCTGACAGAGTGAAAAAATTCAATTTCAAAAACTCATGTATAGAATAGAAAAAAATAAAAAACATGTAGATAGAATAGAGGTATAGATAGATTAGCCCAAAAAAGAAGAGGACGGGGAAATTTCGAACGCTCGCCTTTAACTCAGCACAGCAGACACCTCCCTCGCGCACCTAAACTTTCGAACGCGCGCCCAATATTTCGAACGCTCGCCTTTAACTCAGCACCCAGCCCACCTTGTTCTTCTCTAGACACCTCCTTCGGCGCCCTGTTCTTCTCTAGACACACCCTCGGTGAACCAGGCCGCGCACCAAAACTTCCCCACGCTGTCTATCAGCCGCGTCAGCCGGCGACTGCTGGTGGCGCCGTTCTTCTCCAGCCGCACCGGCAGGCGCGGTCAGCTGGTAGATCCTCACGGTATGCATGCTATCTTCAGGCCTGGGCAAGTACGATTCATTATAGCTCAATCGAAGTCAGTCGCCGTCGCCCAGCCCTTATAAGTTCGTTAGTTCGTTCGAATCGATCGGTTGATATTGTTTTCCTCTCGATGTGTTTGTTTGACATTGTTTTCCGCTTTACCTATTTGCTCGAATTCGTTCGTACTGTACACTGTACTGCTCACCATTGCCCAATGTTTGTAGTCGTCGCTTGGTGCCAGTCCTCTATGGACCTGTTTGTAATCTTATTACTTCTGGGTTCTTTGCACTGCTAATACATCGGTGGATTTACGGCCAAAAAGAAGAAAGAATTTGTTGGTATTATATTGCTTTCGATTGATCTGTTCGCCCCCAAGCTTTTACAGAAGCCGCAAGAGATTCAAGGATGAAATGGCTCTCCTTGTTTGCAGTGGCGGATCTACAGGGTATGCCGTATATGCCACGGCATACCCTGCGTCCAAGCCGTGCAAGATCTTTGATAGTTTAATGAGCTGAGCAATTAATCAAGATGAGTGATGTATATGTATACATGCGGTGCTAATACATGTGGCGTGCAGCCATGCGAACACTGAGCTAGTGCATGTAACCGATTGATTAGACATCCGATTGATTAATGCATTGGCTTTAGCCAACAGTCTACTTGCATGTTTTTCAAGATGTGCGATTTTGTCTCGCGTGTAAGCCTACAAGGCCAGCTATGGCCATGCACCATGACCTGATTAGATATCATGATTAATCAAAGGAAATATCTTGCTACTGTATATACGATTAATCAACTGATAATTAATCTTTGGTAGTCAAGTATATGATTAATTATATATATTTAGTGAGAATTCAGTTCAAAATTAGAGCACCCCGTCAACGGTGCATTTTTCAACAATTTACATTTTGATTATATGCAAAATCTGTTTTATTTAATCATTTTGACATACTCCCTTCAATCCAAATTAATTGACTCAACTTTGTCTAGATACTGATGTATCTTAGACAAGTTTGTTGAGTAGATACATTTATATCTAGACAAATTTGAGTTAATTAGTATGAATCCGAGAAAGTATTTTATTTAATTATTTTTATTAGGACAAAAGAAATTCAATAGAAACTCCAAAATTTTGTTGTGTCATACCCTTTCCTAAAATCCTAGGTCCGCCACTGCTTGTTTGTAAGGCAAAGAGGAAATCATATCATGGCTTATCATCATGGGTATAACCTTTTTAGCTAGATTTTGCTGTTTGGGATCTATGATCCTTTTAGTTGCTGCTCTCCAGTAACATTTTCCCTCTTTTTTATTACAGTGAAAAATACACAGCGAGGAAACCACTGTCCAGCCTAAAAAAAATAGACCTCAGTTGGTTTGCTGAAATCGGCTCAAATAACGTGGCATTTAGTTATATAGTTTTATATTCGACCTGTTTGCTCAGATATGTTGGTTTACGTTCATACGCAACCTGTTGGGCAAGTATGGACACAGCTTCAGTGACTTTCAGGTCAAAATTCCAGCGGTTGAGTGATTTTTGGTTGGATCCATTCCTGTGCGTTCGATCGGCTTTTGATGGCTGTTATTGAGACAAAGTCATGGCTGGACTTTTGACGCAGCTCCAGTGACGTTCAGCTAGGTCAAAAGCCCAGCGTTGACTTTGGTTCAATATCAGCCATCCAAAGCCAATCGAACACACATGAATGTATCCAACCAAAAATCACTCTACAATAAGTCGTTTCCAGACAAAAACAATGTTTATTCCCAAACTATTTTTTTTGAATCCGACCAATCTTTCCCGGAATGCAGAAGAAATATATAAGATTTACTGGAATGTTGTTCTTTTTACTGGACAGTTTGAATTTTAAGTTTAAAGTTGGTTGTAAAACATAAAATGAGGTTTATTGATAAACAATATGGCTGAATCTGATGAAACTCCCCCAGAATGCATAACCCGACATATAAGATTTACTGGATTTTTGTTTCAAAAACTTCTAGGCAGTACGAATTTTAAGTTTAAAATTTTCTCGTGAAACTTAAAATGGGTAAATTTTGGATCCATTCTCGTGCGTTCGATTGGCTTTTGATGGCTGTTATTGAAACAAGTGTTAATTGGTTCTATGCCACTCCTCAATTCACAAGTTGTGTTTATGCCATTACAAAAACTGAAGTTGTGTTTATGCCACTCTCAATTCTCAATATCCCCTTCTATATATGCCATTTTCAATACTCCACTATAATAAATATAGCATATCTATGATAGTACTCTATGATACCACCCACTATGCACCCATGTTCCAAACACCACTCCCGCTGACTGTACCTTATTGTATCGAGCGATAAGCTTGATGAGCAACCCAAACAAACAAACAAAAAGACTGTACCTTATTGTACTTGCTCTTACCCGTATCTTCTCTTTCTCTTTCATCGCGAGTGCAGCTAATTCAGTTAGTCTTCCAATGAATATTAATATTTTGTCTCAATGATGTCATGTTTCGACTAACAATTAGCACTTTTGAATTCTTAGATTGCTTTTTCACACGATGCACTTCTTTTAATTTATTTTACCACATTTCAATGTGAACCTTGACCAAATAAATAGGACAACAATATCACGATCATATAATACATAAGCAGCATTGTTAGAATCGTGTTGGAAAATACTTTCTAATGATACCAGTTTTATATCAATTTTTTTATATACTTCATCCTGAAAAATATGTTTCAACTTCATCAAAACTTGCATGTATCTGCAAACTAAACTCATCTAAATACATGTATATCTACATAAAATTGAAACATCATTTTTAAATAGAGAGATATAGATTAATATTTTTTCGAAGATAAAATACGAAAAACAAGGGTGCATTGTTTATTGAAATGGAGTGAGTAGTATATATAAAATCATTTTAGTTGCCAATGATCATGTTGAGGGCCTCTATTTCTTGTTTTGCTCAGGCCCTCCGTATTCTCAGGTACGGCCCTGGTGGTCTATGAACCTGTATGTAATCTTATTACTTTTGGCTTCTTTGCACTGCTAATAGATCGGCGGAATTACGGCAAAAAAGAAGAAAGAATGTGTTGGTATTGTATTGCTTTCGATAGATCTGTTCGCCCCTCCCCCCAAGCATTTATAGATGGCACAAGAGATTCAAGGATGAAATTGCTCTCCTTGTTCATAAGGCAAAGAGGAAATCATATCATGGGTAGAACATTATATATATATTTTGCTGCTTGGGATCTATGATCCTTTTAGTTGCTGCTCTCCAGCAACTTTTGTACATATTTCCCTCTTTTTATTAATAAAAAAATACAAAGTGGGGAAACCCAGTGGTCAGCCTAAAAAAATCTGTTCGCTAGGTAGCCGTAGTTTTGCACTCAGTTTGTTTGCTGAAATCGGCTCAAATAATGTAGCATTTATAGTTTTATATTCGACCTGTTTGCTCAGGTATGCTTGCTTACATTCGTAGGTGACCTGTTTGTTGAAATAGCTTATCGCTTCTCTGACCATCTATCTCCTCAACAGATGGACAGAACTTGGATATTATTTGACTCATTAACCACACCAACATATTTGAGTGGTATTGAAGACTTCATGAAGCACGTTAGTGATTTTACTGACGGCGACAAGACAAAGGAAGTGATTTGTCCATGCCGCGTATGTTTGAATATTGGGTCCAAGCCTCAACATGTAGTCTCAGATCATTTATTCGTTTATGGGATGGACCAGACATATATCAGGTGGATTAACCATGGTGAACACTATGATCAGCCTGACATTATTGATCCTCTTTATTCTGATGGTTATCAGCCTGAAGATCTCGTCCAGGATGAGGTTACTGCTAATTTGTTACGGGATCTGTATCCATATGCAAGCCAACAGCCCCATGGTTATCACAAAAAGCCTCTTTTCCATGACCTGATAGAAGATGCTAAGCGCTTAGTGGCCCCTGGTTCTGTTGTGTCAAGATTCGAATTAATTGTGAAATTACTTCATGACAAGTCATACCAGGGGATTACCAATAAAGCGTTCAATGCAGTTGCGAAGACATACAGCGATGCACTCCCTGGGGCTGGACTGCCAAAATCCTTTTATGAGGTGAAGCAGTACATCAAGGTACTGGGACTTGGATATGAGAAGATTGATTTTTGCAAAAATAACTGTGCACTGTTTTGGATGGAGTATAATGACCTCGATGAATGTCCAGTATGTAAGGAATCAAGATGGAAACATGATGGAGCTGGTGGTAAGAAAAAGATTCCTTGGAAGGTTCTGAGATACTTTCCACTTGTACAAAGATTGCAGAGGTTGTTTGCTTCAGAACAAACATCTCGGGAAACAAGATGGCACAAAGAGATTCTCACGCCCGACCCTGATTTACTGAGGCATCCTGCTGATGGCGATGAATGGAAGCAATTCGACCTGGATCATCCAGATTTTGCTGCAGATCCAAGGAACCTGAGACTTGGCCTTGCTACAGATGGATTCAACCCATTTGGCAACATGAGCAACTCGTATAGCATGTGGCCAGTACTAGTTACACCTTACAACCAGGCTCCCTGGACATGCACCGATCAGTCGAACTGTATGATGGCCTTACTCATCCCAGGTCCCAAATCTCCTGGGAAGGATTTTGATGTGTTCATGCAGCCTCTTATTAGAGACTTGCAAACATTATGGGAGGGTGTCCCTACACGGGATGTGTGTCAACCTAAAGAACAAAATTTTCTATTACGTGCTGCTGTACTGTATTGCACCCATGATTATCCAGCTTTGGGCACTATGTCAGGCAGAGTAACATCAGGTTATAATGCATGTGTTCACTGTGATACTGATCAGCTGGCAGTGAGGATAATAAACAAGATATGCTATATGGGCCATCGCCGTTTCCTTCCATTAGATCACAGTTTCCGAAAAAATAGAAAAAAATTGCAATTTATTGGTGATCAGGCCTGTAAAAAGACTAAACCGCAGCACTTTAAGAGTCACGAGTTGGAGGCGCACCTAGAAGCGGTCAGAAATGTTAAACCAGGAAAACCACCAGCCGCCACAGCAGGTACAGCAGAGAAGAATACAGAAGATGCAGCAGCAGTAGTAGCAGATAGAAAAAGGAAGAAGAGAGGAGATGAACTGAGTCTAGCAGCTACCAAAAGGAAGATGGGAGGTGAAATAGCAGCACGTACCAAGAGGAAGGAAATGGAAAATGATAGACCGAGAATATTTTATAAGCGCAGGACCACTCTTTGGGACTTGCCGTATTGGGCTGGTAAGAAGCTTCGGCATAATATTGATATCATGCACATGGAGAAGAATATATGTGACAGCATTGTCGGCACATTACTCAACATTCCATCCAAGACAAAAGATAGCTCAAATGCTAGGATTGATTGTGCAACATTGAATGTTAACAGGCACTTGCAACTGGATCGTAATGACAAAGTGAACAAAGGCAAGGAAAAACATTATAAATTTCGAGGCGCGGAATTCACATTGCCGATGCCTAAAAGGAGATTATTTTGTGAGTACCTCCGAGGTGTGATGTTCCCGTTCGGATTTGCTTCCAACATTGCAAATTGTCTCAATGCTGAAGGAAACAAGCTCCAAGGGTTGAAAACTCACGATTGTCACATCCTGCTGCAAAGGCTTTTAGCTATTGGCATTAAAGATTTAGTGAAGCCAAATATGTACAACGTGATTGCAGAGTTGGGAAGGTTCTTTAGGGAAATATGTAGTAAAACTCTAAGCAGAGCTGTTGTAGAACGTCTTAAGGTGGACATAGCAGTAATCCTGTGCAAGCTGGAGCTGATATATCCTCCAGCCTTCTTTGATGTGATGGTGCATTTGGCTGTTCATCTACCTGATGAGGCACTTTTAAGAGGTCCGGTACAGTATGGATGGATGTACCCTATAGAACGTCGACTGTGCACTTTCAAGAATACAGTTAGGAACAAAGCTAGACCGGAGGCTTGCATTGCAGTGGCGTATATTGCTGCTGAAGCATATACATTTGCCTCAAGATATATTCCTGATATTGAGACCAGATTCAATCGGGGTCGCAGAATTTTGGAAGTTGGAGGATCTGTTTTTAATCATGGTGTTGAGCTAATAGGAAAGAGGACCGAAAAAACATTAGAGCAGTCTGAATTTGAACAGCTGTCTTGGTATGTGCTGAATAATGCTACAGAGGCTGATGAATATGTTAAGTGAGTACTATGCACACGAACTACTCAGTTCCTCGCATATACTATGAACTTGTATCAAAATGAAATATATTCAGCTGACTTGGCTATGTTTTGCAGGTTGTACATGGAAACGAATGGAAAGCTATCGGCACGTGGGAGTGGGTTTCAGGACTGGTTTGAGAAATATGTAAGATGTTCAATTGCACTCTGACTTGTCTATGTGTTTTCACATGAGATGACCTCTTGTCTATTTTGTAATCGTAGATCTCGAAACTCCATGCGGAGAATCCAGGCGCTGTTAGTGCTGATCTCCTTGTCCTATCACGTGGTCCAGATAAGAGGGTGTTGGTAGCTGCAGCTTGCAATGCCAATGGTGTCCATTACAGCTCCTATGAGCGTGAACAACATTTGAAGACACGAAATAGTGGCATCACAACCAGTGGAGATCACTTGACAACCAGAAAAAAGAGATCAGAGTCATTTGACCATTATGGTCACATAGAAGAGGTTATTCAGTTGTTCTATAGTGATAAGGTTACTGTCCGATCTGTGGTTCTATTTAAGTGTTATTGGTACAACCAAGATCCAAACAAGGGCAAAGGTGCCAGAAATGATGGGTATTTCATATCAGTCAATACTACTGCTCAGTGGTACAAGGATGATCCTTATATTTTGGTACCTCAAGCGGCCAAGGTACTTTTCTTGGAAGACAGATCTAGAAAAGGATGGCAGTATGTGCAAAAGTTTGTGGCAAGGAACATATATGATTTGGATGAGAATGCGGATCCAATAATTGGTGCCCAGCAAGATGATTTCGCTGGTTGTATGCAAACTAAAGTTGCTGACATTGATGAAACCTCGTTGGATACAGGTATCCCTGCACATGATGGAGAAGTAGATTTCACTGTTGAGGTTAGCATAGTCGACAAAGAGATGGATAAACTGAAGCTACCTGGTGAATCTCAGGAGGAGAATGGACAGGACGAGCAGGATGAGACCATGCACGAATATCAGAATGAAGACGGAGGTGATGATGATGATGATGATGATGATGATGATGATGATGATGATGATGATGATGATGATGATGATGATGATGATTAGACTCTTGTCTCTGTATCATGCTGTGAGATGAAGAACCATGATTTGTTTTGATTTTTCTATTTGGAAAATGTATGAGTCCTGAAGACAATTATCTGTTGGATTGTAATCCCATGATGACTAATTATTTATGTTTGTTGTCCTACTAAAAGTTGGTCAAACTTAATTGTGTGGAAGTAATCACATGCTGTTTGATTCATAGGGTCATATCCCATAGGAAAATAGAATGATAATAGATCAAACTAATGCAGAATATCTTATAACCACAATCAAATAGAATTTCTCTTGACATAGGATTCAAGTTGGCATGGCATCCCTATCATACAGGGTTTTTATTCATACTATGCTACAAATCGAAAATAAGATGGGTCAGCACTTTATCGCGGCAGATAGGGCAGCTGGCGTTCGTTACAAACCAGGAGAAGATGCACTTCCTATGGAACGGGTGTTTGCATCCCCGGAGACGCACCGTTGTGCGCTGCGACAGCCCCAGCATGCATATGCTGCAGTGGCCGTCCTCCGGCGCAACTAGGACCCAACTGTCCTGCAGCGCCGGCAAGTTGACGATGAGCCGGTGGTCCACCCTAAGGGTGAGGTCGAAGTGGAGGCCACCGAGCCGACGACACGCCTGCTGCCACATCAGGTGCATAACATCGTAAGGCATGATGATGTCCCACTCCTCCTCCGTGAGGTTCAGGTTCTTGAGCAGCCATACACGGGCAAGAATCTCGCGCATAGTTCGCACGACATTGCCCCCACTACGCAGCTTCCTCGGAGGCAAGCCAAGATCCAGCACCACCTCTTCGCAGGGTGTAGTGGTGATATCGTCCTCATCCAGTGGGGCAGGGAGGGGGCCGGCCATCCTCCTGAGCTCGTACGTCCTCGAGAAGAAGATGTGCACTGTCATAGTGTACGGGGACGCCTCGCCCTCGCCCACGGCCGGCGGCTCGCCGACGGAGAAGTCGGTCGTGCTTGCCGACACACGGCAGGCACGGAAGACATGTGGGCCAGACTCGATGATGCGCTCGCGTGAGGAGCGCTCTAGTAGGGGCGTCGCCGCCATTGGGGATTCTTCGGAGGGCTGTAGACAGGCGGCTAGTCGACGGTGAGGTGGTTGGTGTGAGATCTCTGGGATGAGGCCAGGGGAAGTGGGCGAAGTGCTCGGGACTAGGGACTGCCCTCAACTTTCCGCAGTAGTATGATAATAATTGGTGGACGAGGGAGACTAGTCCAGAGACTACCCAAAGTTGATAAATCATGTTCGAGGGAAAATGCCCAAGATTTATTATCAAAATTCAAGCTAATTTCGCCGATTTTGTTCTGCCGTTCATTAGACATCATCCAACGGCCTTTGGTCTCTGGGATTCGCTGCTACAGTGTCATCTACTATTTTCTACCCAATTCCAGAAACATCCATAAAGCTAGTAGATAGCTTTCCTGCTTGTTGGCCCCACCCCATTTTTTTAATCTTTTCTTCCTTATCCCCTTCGCTCATGCTAGCAGCTACTTGCAGCCATTGCTACACCAGCGAGGTGATCTGTATGATAGGCACGGTTTTAGTAAGACAGCAAGTTGTAGATAGCTAACCATGAGACACATGCCTCTCTGGTTGAGACTGAGCTCGCTCTTGTGATTGGGCTCCAATGGTCGAGGTGAGTCACAGCTGCAATGACAGAGGTTTGTGCTGAATTAATTAGCACAGAGGCGTAACTAGCACTAGATGGAGAAGGCATAGTACACATATCGGACACGAAGTCGCGTCTGGCGAGCAGCTCGCATTCACTTGCATCAGTGCGGTACAACAAAGATGATGAAGAAGGATTGGAGCTTTGAAGGTAGTCAGAAAAGTTACAAAAAATAATACGTGCAAAACTTAACCTGTATAAACGCACATGCATGGATAATTTTACATTTCTGCATGAGAAAGACATGTCAATTTTCAGTACGACATGGTTTGATTTGTCAAATTTGATGCTCCTTAATGCATTTTAAGTGAAAATTACAGGTTTATTCATTATAATTGCCGATTTTTAACGTTACGTGCAGCTGACTAGCAAACTATAAGTGTGTGATTGCTTGCTTCCAAAATAAGGATATGTAATCATTTTGTATAAGGTAGTACCAATTAGTCGTTATATTGCAGAACTTAAAGAGTTTTGAGAGATTCAACTCGTTGCTACTCCATAAGAATGGTCATGTTGACAAATTTGATCCAGTGTTGAACAGAGCCAGAAACATTTCAAAAACTTGAGCATGGAAGAGGCTAGGGGTAAATGCCCCAAGGCCAGCCGAGCCTATCGTAGGTGCCGTCCCGAGGAGGAAGTACCTTAATTTGGGGCGCGCGCGGACGCTGCTGTACCCCGAGCTCGAGACGCCGCCGTACCGGTAGCTCGACCCGCGACGAGGCATGGCGGCGGCGGCGGAAGCGGAGCGGCGGCGGCGGAAGGTAAAGCTCCTGCTGACAAACATATTAGGCACAAATGGGCAACCTTCAGTAACCCATGTTCCATTTTTTTTGTCAGGATAACCCCATGTACCACCTTCCCAATAGAAAAAGTACTGTTCAACCTTCCCCTGTTGGGCCCAATATTTCACTTTTGGGTTGCCAAGGAACATCTACATGGTAATTGTTATCGGTCTACTTGCTCCGGCCGTCGAAGCCCAATAACTTCAAATGGGCCTTTCTGCTCATGCAATTTCGGCCCTTTTCTAATGAAACACAGATCCTATGATTGGCAAAAAAAAAATACACGGAGATTATACGTCTCCAACGTATCGATAATTTCTTATGTTCCATGCCACTTTATTGATGATACCTACATGTTTTATGCACATTATATGTCATATTTATGCATTTTCTGGAACTAACCTATTAACAAGATGCCGAAGAGCCAGTTGCTGTTTTCTGCTGTTTTTGGTTTCAGAAATCCTAGTAAGGAAATATTCTCGGAATTGGACGAAATCTTCGCCCAGGGTCCTATTTTTGCACGAAGCTTCCAGAAGACCGAAGAGGGAAGGAAGTGGGGCCACGGCGCAGCACCATAGGCCGGCGCGGCCAGGCCCTGGCCGCGCCGACCTATGGTGTGGGGCCCTCGTGTGGCCCCGCGTTGCCCTTCGCCTACTTAAAGCCTCCGTCGCGAAAACCCCGACCGAGAGCCACGATACGGAAAACCTTCCAGACGCCGCAGCCGCGAATCCCATCTCGGGGGATTCAGGAGATCGCCTCCGGCACCCTGCCGGAGAGGGGATTCATCTCCCGGAGGACTCTTCACCGCCATGGTCGCCTCCGGAGTGATGAGTGAGTAGTTCACCCCTGGACCATGGGTCCATAGCAGTAGCTAGATGGTCGTCTTCTCCTTGTTGTGCTTCATTGTTGGATCTTGTGAGCTGCCTAACATGATCAAGATCATCTATCTGTAATACTATATGTTGTGTTTGTCGGGATCCGATGGATAGAGAATACTATGATTATGGTGATTATCAATCTATTGTTTATGTGTTGTTTATGATCTTGCATGCTCTCCGTTATTAGTAGAGGCTCTGGCCAAGTTTTTACTCTTAACTCCAAGAGGGAGTATTTATGCTCGATAGTGGGTTCATGCCTTCATTGACACCTGGGACAGTGACAGAAAGTTCTAAGGTTGTGATGTGCTGTTGCCACTAGGGATAAAACATTGATTCTATGTCTAAGGATGTAGTTGTCGATTACATTACGCACCATACTTAATGCAATTGTCTGTTGCTTAGCAACTTAATACTGAATGGGGTTCGGATGATAACCTGAAGGTGGACTTTTTAGGCATAGATGCAGTTGGATGGCGGTCTATGTACTTTGTCGTAATGCCCGGATTAAATCTCACTATATTTATCATATCATGTATATGCATTGTTATGCCCTTCTCTATTTGTCAATTGCCCGACTGTAATTTGTTCACCCAACATGCTTTTATCTTATGGGAGAGACACCTCTAGTGTGGACCCCGGTCCTATTCTTTACATAGCATACAATCTCTGCAATTGTTTTACTGTTTTCTTTGCAAACATCTTCCACTCGATACGTTTAATCCTTTGTTACAGCAAGCCGGTGAGATTGACAACCTCACTGTTTCGTTGGGACAAAGTACTTGGGTTGTGTTGTGCAGGTTCCACGTTGGCGCCGGAATCCCTGTTGTTGCGCCGCATCACATTTCGCCACCATCAACCTTCAACGTGCTTCTTGGCTCCTCTGGTTCGATTAAACCTTGGTTTCTTTCTGAGGGAAAACTTGCTACTGTGCGCATCATACCTTCCTCTTGGGGTTCCCAACGAACGTGTGAGTTACACGCCATCAAGCTCTTTTTCTGGCGCCGTTGCCGGGGAGATCAAGACACGCAAGGGGAGTCTCCACTTCTCAATCTCTTTACTTTGTTTTTGTCTTGCTTTATTTTATTTACTACTTTGTTTGCTGCACCTAAACAAAACAAAAAAAAATTAGTTGCTAGCTTTACTTTATTTACTGTCTTGCTCTCTATATCAAAAACACAAAAAAATTAGTTACTTGCATTTAATTTATTTTGTTATCATGTCTAGTCCTGTACTTGTTTTTATTTTCACTAGTTAGGCATAATGGAAAACAACAAAAAAATTAGAGATCTTTATGAAATTTATCTTGAATTAGGACATGATGTGTTTGAAGAGAAAATTAAAAAACCCATGGAACTTTGTTTGCAAAATAGTTGTAGCAAGGTTATTAGCATGAACTCTTTGAACACCATTATTGCTAAAGCTATGGAAGAATTTAAGCTTGGGGAAGCTGGTTGTGATATTTTTAGTCCCCCAAGCATGGAGGAGAAAATTTACTTGGATGATACTTTACCTCCTATATATGATGCTTGCAATGATGAATATGATATTTTCAGTCCACCTACTATTGAGGAGAAAATTAATTATGATTACAATATGCCTCCTATGTATGATGATTATGGTGATGAGAATAATAATGATAGCTATTTTGTTGAATTTGCTCCCACTACAACTAATAAAATTGATTATGCTTATGTGGAGAGTAATAATTTTATGCATGTGGCTCATGACAAGAATGTTTTATGTGATAGTTATATTGTTGAGTTTGTTCATGATGCTACTGAAAATTATTATGAGAGAGGGAAATATGGTTATATGCATCTTAATAATATTAAGTTTCCCCTCTTTATGTTGAGAATCTTGAAATTGCACTTGTGTTGCTTTTCTATGCTTGTCACTTTGTTCTTCATGAATTTATTTGTGTACAAGATTCCTTTTCATAGGAAGTGGGTTAGGTTTAAATGTGTTTTGAATTTGCTTCTTGATGCTCTCTTTTGCTTCAACTCTTATTTATTGCGAGAGTATCATTAAAATTACTGAGCCCATCTTAATGGCTATAAAGAAAGAACTTCTTGGGAGACAACCCATGTTTTTACTACAGTACTTTGTTTTATATTTGAGTCTTGGAAGTTGTTTACTACTGTAGCAACCTCTCCTTATCATGTTTTTGTGCCAAGTAAAGTTTCTATGTCAAAGTTGATGTTATATTTGGGATCGCTGCGCAGAAACAGCATTGCTGTCTGTCACGAATCTGGGCACAGTCCTCTGTAGAAAATTCGAAAAAATCTGCCAATTTACGAGCGTGATCCTCAGATATGTACGCAACTTTCATTAGTTTTGAGTTTTTCCATTTGAGCAAGTCTGGTGCCAGCTTTAAATTCGTCTTTATGGACTGTTCTGTTTTTGACAGATTCTGCCTTTTATTTCGCATTGCCTCTTTTGCTATGTTGGATTCATTTCTTTGATCCATTAATGTCCAGTAGCTTTATGCAATGTCCAGAAGTGTAAAGAATGATTGTGCCACCTCTGAACATGTGAATTATTAATTGTGCACTAACCCTCTAATGAGTTTGCTTGAAGTTTGGTGTGAAGGAAGTTTTCAAGGGTCAAGAGAGGAGTATGATATACTATGATCAAGAGGAGTGAAAGCTCTAAGCTTGGGGATGCCCCCGTGGTTCATCCCTGCATATTTTAAGAAGACTCAAGCGTCTAAGCTTGGGGATGCCCAAGGCATCCCCTTCTTCATCGACAACATCATCAGGTTCCTCCCCTGAAACTATATTTTTATTCAGTCACATCTTGTGTTCTTTACTTGGAGCGTCGGTTTGTTTTTGTTTTTGTTTTTGTTTGAATAAGATGGATCCTAGCATTCACTTTGTGGGAGAGAGACACGCTCCGCTGTTGCATATGGACACATATGTCCTTAGGCTTTACTCATAATGTTCAAGGCGAAGTTTCTTCTTCGTTAAATTGTTATATGGTTGGAATTGGAAAATGCTACATGTAGTAATTCTAAAATGTCTTGGATAATGTGATACTTGGCAATTGTTGTGCTCATGTTTAAGCTCTTGCATCATATACTTTGCACCCATTAATGAAGAAATACATAGAGCTTGCTAAAATTTGATTTGCATATTTGGTCTCTCTAAGGTCTAGATAATATCTAGTATTGAGTTTTGAACAACAAGGAAGACGGTGTAGAGTCTTATAATGTTTACAATATGTCTTTTATGTGAGTTTTGCTGCACTTGTTCATCCTTGAGTTTGCTTCAAATAACCTTGCTAGCCTAAACCTTGTATCGAGAGGGAATACTTCTCATGCATCCAAAATCCTTGAGCCAACTACTATGCCATTTGTGTCCACCATACCTACCTACTACATGGTATTTCTCCGCCATTCCAAAGTAAATTGCTTGAGTGCTACCTTTAAAATTCCATCATTCACCTTTGCAATATATAGCTCATGGGACAAAATAGCCTTAAAAACTATCGTAGTATTGAATATGTACTTATGCACTTTATCTTTTATTAAGTTGCTTGTTGTGCGATAACCATGTTTCTGGGGAACGCCATCAACTATTGTTGAATATCATGTGAGTTGCTATGCATGTCCGTCTTGTCTGAAGGATCTATCATTTTAGTGGTTGGAGCATGCAAAATTGTTAGAGAAGAACATTGGGCCGCTAACTAAAGCCATGAATCATGGTTGAAGTTTCAGTTTGGACATATATCCTCAATCTCATATGAGAATAATAATCATTGTTACATGCTTACGCATTTAAGAGGAGTCCATTATCTGTTGTCCATGTTGTCCCGGTATGGATGTCTAAGTTGAGAATAATCAAAAGCGAGAAATCCAAAATGCGAGCATTCTCCTTAGACCTTTGTACAGGCGGCATGGAGGTACCCCTTTGTGACACTTGGTTGAAACATGGCATGCAAAGATCCGGTAGTCCAAGCTAAGTAGGACGAGGTGCGGACACTATTAGTATACTATGCATGAGGCTTGCAACTTGTAAGATATAATTTACATAACTCATATGCTTTATTACTACCGTTGACAAAATTGTTTCATGTTTTCAAAATAAAAGCTCTAGCACAAATACAGCAATCGATGCTTTCCTCTTTGAAGGACCTTTCTTTTACTTTTATTGTTGAGTCAGTTTACCTATCTCCCTCCACCTTAAGAAGCAAACACTTGTGTGAACTGTGCATTGATTCCTACATACTTGCATATTGCACTTGTTATATTACTTTATGTTGACAATATCCATGAGATATATATGTTATAAGTTGAAAGCAACCGCTGAAACTTAATCTTCCTTTGTGTTGCTTCAACACCTTTACTTTGATTTATTGCTTTATGAGTTAACTCTTATGCAAGACTTATTGATGCTTGTCTTGAAGTACTATTCATGAAAAGTCTTTGTCATATGATTCACTTGTTTACTCATGTCATTACCTTTGTTTTGATCGCTGCATTCATTACATATGTTTACAAATAGTATGATCAAGATTATGATGGCATGTCACTTCAGAAATTATCTTTGTTATCGTTTTACCTGCTCGGGACGAGCAGAACTAAGCTTGGGGATGCTGATACGTCTCCAACGTATCGATAATTTCTTATGTTCCATGCCACTTTATTGATGATACCTACATGTTTTATGCACATTATATGTCATATTTATGCATTTTGGAACTAACCTATTAACAAGATGCCGAAGAGTTTGTTTTCTGCTGTTTTTGGTTTCAGAAATCCTAGTAAGGAAATATTCTCGGAATTGGACGATCTTCGCCCAGGGTCCTATTTTTGCACGAAGCTTCCAGAAGACCGAAGAGGGAAGGAAGTGGGGCCACGAGGCGCCACCATAGGCCGGCGCGGCCCAGGCCCTGGCCGCGCCGACCTATGGTGTGGGGCCTCGTGTGGCCCCCGCGTTGCCCTTCCGCCTACTTAAAGCCTCCGTCGCGAAAACCCCAGTACCGAGAGCCACGATACGGAAAACCTTCCAGACGCCGCCGCCGCAATCCCATCTCGGGGGATTCAGGAGATCGCCTCCGGCACCCTGCCGGAGAGGGGATTCATCTCCCGGAGGACTCTTCACCGCCATGGTCGCCTCCGGAGTGATGAGTGAGTAGTTCACCCCTAGACCATGGGTCCATAGCAGTAGCTAGATGGTCGTCTTCTCCTTGTTGTGCTTCATTGTTGGATCTTGTGAGCTGCCTAACATGATCAAGATCATCTATCTGTAATACTATATGTTGTGTTTGTCGGGATCCGATGGATAGAGAATACTATGATTATGGTGATTATCAATCTATTGTTTATGTGTTGTTTATGATCTTGCATGCTCTCCGTTATTAGTAGAGGCTCTGGCCAAGTTTTTACTCTTAACTCCAAGAGGGAGTATTTATGCTCGATAGTGGGTTCATGCCTTCATTGACACCTGGGACAGTGACAGAAAGTTCTAAGGTTGTGATGTGCTGTTGCCACTAGGGATAAAACATTGATTCTATGTCTAAGGATGTAGTTGTCGATTACATTACGCACCATACTTAATGCAATTGTCTGTTGCTTAGCAACTTAATACTGGGGTTCGGATGATAACCTGAAGGTGGACTTTTTAGGCATAGATGCAGTTGGATGGCGGTCTATGTACTTTGTCGTAATGCCCGGATTAAATCTCACTATATTTATCATATCATGTATATGCATTGTTATGCCCTTCTCTATTTGTCAATTGCCCGACTGTAATTTGTTCACCCAACATGCTTTTATCTTATGGGAGAGACACCTCTAGTGAACTGTGGACCCCGGTCCTATTCTTACATAGCATACAATCTACTGCAATTGTGTTTACTGTTTTCTTTGCAAACATCTTCCACTCGATACGTTTAATCCTTTGTTACAGCAAGCCGGTGAGATTGACAACCTCACTGTTTCGTTGGGACAAAGTACTTGGGTTGTGTTGTGCAGGTTCCACGTTGGCGCCGGAATCCCTGTTGTTGCGCCGCATCACATTTCGCCACCATCAACCTTCTCCGGCTTCGAAGCCCAATAACTTCAAATGGGCCTTTCTGCTCATGCAATTTCGGCCCTTTTCTAATGAAACACAGATCCTATGATTGGCAAAAAAAAATACACGGAGATTCTACATAAAAGTTGTTTTTATTTATTTTGAATTATAGGGTTCCAATTTTTGAAACTGCTCATGCCCAATATGAAAATCCTTGATCGCTCCATACCCACATGGATAACGGTATTTTTAAAAATTCATAAAGTGGATTTGAAATTTAAAACATATCCTAATAATTCCTTGATTTAATCTATCAACTTGCAAGATCTTGGAGCCAAAGAGCTTGTATTAGTCTGCGAAAATAATACTGATAAACCTGTCGTTAACAAGAAATGAAGGTTTATCGTTCAGAGAGGATGCCATGTGGGACCCATGAGACAGTAGCGTCCTCAACGTTTCAAAGAAAAAGGCAAGTAGCCCGAAAATAGGGGTAAAAAATAAATCCTACAAAGGAAACATTTATAGTTCATAGAGGCTGACATGTGGGACCGATCTGCCAGCTGCATCCTCATCATTTCGAAGTCGGCAGGGATCAGAAGAAAAAGGCAAATAGCCAGAAATTAGGGGTCAAAAATAAATCCAAAAAGGAAACTTATATTCTTCATAGAGGATGACATGTGGGACCGACCTGCCAGCAGCGTCCTCATCGTTTCAAAGGCCGCAGGGGATCAAAAGAAAAAGGCAAATAGCCAGAAATTAGGGGTAAAAAATAAATACAACAAAGGAAAGGTTTATTGTTCATAGAGGCTGACTTGTGGGACCCATGAGCCAGCGGCGACCTCAATTTCAAAGGCGGCATATGATCGAAAAGAAAAAGGCAAGTTAGCAAAAATCAGTGGGTAAAAAAAATCTAAGAAATGAAACTTTATTGTACAGTCCCATGAGCCAGCACCTTACTCAACGTTTCAGTGGCGGCATGAGATAGAAAGAAAAAGGAAAGTGACCAAATATCAGGAGCAAAAAATAATCCAAGAAAAGAAACTTTTATTGTACATAGATGATGACATATGGGTCCCACTTATACAAGCTCTTTCGCTCCAAGATCTTGCAAGTTGATTGTACATAGAGGATGACATGCGGGCCCCTTGTGTCAGCAGCTTACTCAACGTTTCCAAGGCGGCAGGGGATCAAAAGAAAAAGGAAGTAGCCAGAAATTAGCGGTAAAAAATAACTCCAAGGAAGGAAACTTTTATTGTTCATAGAGTATGACATGCGGGACCCATGCGCTAGCAGCTTCCTCAACGTTTCAAAGGGGGCATGAGATCGAAAGAAAAAGACAAGTGACCAAATATCAGGAGCCAAAAATAATCCAAGAAAAGAAACTTTATTGTACATAAAAGATGACATGCGGGTCCCATTTTGCAGCAGCGGTGTCAACGTTTCAAATGCGGCTTGAGATCAAAAGAAAAAGAGTAGCCAGAAATTAGGGGTAAAAAAACTCCCAGAAAAGAAAGTTGATTGTACATAGAGGATGGCATGCGGGTCCCATGACCCAGCACCTTACTCAACGTTTCAGAGGCGGCATGAGATCGAAAGAAAAAGGAAAGAGACCAAATACCAGGAGCAAAAAATAATCCAAGAAAAAGAAACTTTTATTGTACATAGAGGATGACATATGGGTCCCACTTATACAAGCTCTTCCGCCCCAAGATCTTGCAAGTTGATTGTACATAGAGGATGACATGCGGGCCCCTTGTGTCAGCAGCTTAATCAATGTTTCCAAGGCGGCAGGGGATCAAAAGAAAAAGGAAACAGCCAAAAATAAGAGGGTGAAAAAAATCCAAGAAAAGAAACTTTTATAGTATCGAGGATGACATGTGGGTCCCATGAGCCAGCAGCTTCTCAACGTTTCAGAGGCTGCATGAGATCGAAAGAAAAAGGCAAGTGACCAAAAATAAGGGGGTAAAAAAATCCAAGAAAAGAGACTTGATTGTACATAGAGGATGACATGCGGGTCCCACCAGTCAGCAGCTTACTAACGTTTCCAAGGCGGCAGGGGATGAAAAGAAAAAGGAAATAGCCAAAGATCAGAGGGTGAAAAAAATCAAAGAAAAGAAACTTTTATAGTACATAGAGGATGACATGTGGGTCCCATGGGCCAGCAGGTTCCTCAACGTTTTCAAGGGCGGCATGAGATCGAAAGAAAAAGGCAAGTGACCAAAAATCAGAGGGTGAAAAATAATCCAAAAAAAGAAACTTTTATTGTACATAGAGGATGACATGCTGTCCCAACGTTTCAAATGCGGTTTGAGATCAAAAGAAAAAGAAAGTAGCCAGAAATTAGGGGGTAAAAAAACTCCAAGAAAAGAAAATTGATTGTACATAGAGGATGACATGCGGGTCCCACGAGTTTGCAGCTTACTCAACGTTTCCAAGGCGGCAGGGGATCAAAAGAAAAAGGAAATAGCCAAAAATCAGAGAGTGAAAAAAAACCCAAGAAAATAAACTTTTGTAGTACATAGAGGATGACATGCGGGTCCCATGAGCCAGCAGGTTCCTCAACGTTTCAAACGTGGCATGGGATCGAAAGAAAAAGGCAAGTGACCAAATATCAGGAGCCAAAAATAATCCAAGAAAAGAAACTTTATTGTACATAGAGGATGACATGCGGGTCCCATTTTGCAGCAGCGGTCCCAACGTTTCAAATGCGGCTTGAGATCAAAAGAAAAAGAAAGTAGCCAGAAATTAGGGGGTAAAAAAACTCCAAGAAAGGAAAGCTTTATCGTTCATACAGGCTGACATGTGGGACCTATGAGCCAGCAGCTTACTCAACGTTTCAAAGGCGGCAGGGGATCAAAAGAAAAAGGAAATAGCCAAAAATCAGAGGGTGAAAAAAAATCCAAGAAATCAAACTTTTATTGTACATAGAGGATGACATGCGGGTCCCATGAGCCAGCAGATTCCTCAACGTTTCAAACGTGGCATGAGATCGAAAGAAAAAGGCAAGTGACCAAATATCAGGAGCCAAAAATAATCCAAGAAAAGAAACTTTATTGTACATAGAGGATGACATGCGGGTCCCATTTTGCAGCAGCGGTCTAAACGTTTCCAAGGCGGCACAGGACCAAAAGAAAAATGAAGTAGCCAGAAATCAGGGGGTGAAAAAATCCAAGAAAAGAAAGATTTCAATTGGGCTGCATCTGGACATCTGGGCCTTCGAACTATCCTTCTGGGCCTTTTGACACGTACAATTTCAGCCCACTCCAGAACATGATAGTTCGGATTTTTCTCAAAAAAAAAACAGGAAAGTCCTATGCTTCGCCAAAACAAAAAACAAGGAGATTCAAGATATATGTTGTAAAAATAAAGATTTAATTTATCCGTTTGCAATAGCTCAGAGCGAAATACACTGTTTATTGTCTGCAAAATAATCAAGATATCACATGTTTCTTGTACGGGGAGGCTGACATCGGGGACCCATGAGCCAGCAGCGTCGTCAACGTTTCAAAGGCGGCAGGGGATCGAAAATAAAAAAAACCAAAAATCAGTTGGTAAAAAAATCCAAGAAAAGAAAACATTTATCGTTCTGAGAGGATGACACGCGGGACCGATGAGGCAGCAGCATCCTCAACGTTTCCAAGGCGGCAGGGGATCAAAGAAAAAAAGGAAATAGCCAGAAATTAATTAGGGGTAAAAAATAAATCCACCAAAGGAAACTTGTATTGTTCATAGAGGATGACATATGGGACCGACCTGCCAACAGCGTCCTCATCGTTTCAAAGGGGGCAGGGGATCAAAAGAAAAAGGCAAATAGCCAGAAATTAGGGGTCAAAAATAACTCCAATAAAGGAAACTTTTATTGTTCGTAGAGGATGACATGCGGGTCCCATGAGCCAGCAGGTTCCTCAACGTTTCAAACGTGGCATGAGATCGAAAGAAAAAGGCAAGTGACGAAATATCAGGAGCCAAAAATAATTCAAGGAAACTTGATTGTACATAGAGGATGACATGCGGGTCCCATGAGTAAGCAGCTTACTCAACGTTTCCAAGGCGGCAGGGCATCAAAAGAAAAAGGAAATAGACAAAAATCAGAGAGTGAAAAAAACCATAGAAAATAAACTTTTATAGCACATAGAGGATGACATGCGGGTCCCATGAGCCAGCAGGTTCCTCAAAGTTTCAAACGTGGCATGAGATCGAAAGAAAAAAACGCAAGTGACCAAATATCAGGAGCCAAAAATAATCCAAGAAAAGAAAGTTTTATAGTACATAGAGGATGACATGCGGGACCCATTTAGCAGCAGCGGTATCACCGTTTGAGGCAGCAGGGGATCGAAAGAAAAAGTCAAGTGACTAAATATGAGGTGCCAAAAATAATCCAAAAAAAGAAAGTTTTATAGTACATAGAGGATGACATGCGGGTCCCATTTAGCAGCAGCGGTATCACCGTTTGAGGCAGCAGGTGATCGAAAGAAAAAGTCAAGTGACCAAATATGAGGTGCCAAAAATAATCCAAAAAAAGAAAGTTTTATAGTACATAGAGGATGACATGCGGGTCCCATTTAGCAGCAGCGGTATCACCGTTTGAGAGGCAGCAGGGGATCGAAAGAAAAAGTCAAGTGACCAAATATGAGGTGCCAAAAATAATCCAAGAAAAGAAAGTTTTATAGTACATAGAGGATGACATGCGGGTCCCATTTAGCAGCAGCGGTATCACCGTTTGAGAGGCAGCAGGTGATCGAAAGAAAAAGTCAAGTGACCAAATATGAGGTGCCAAAAAAATCCAAGAAAAGAAAGTTTTATAGTACATAGAGGATGACATGCGGGTCCCATTTAGCAGCAGCGGTATCACCGTTTGAGAGGCGGCAGGGGATCGAAAGAAAAAGGTAAGTGACCAAATATGAGGTGCCAAAAATAATTCAAGAAAAGAAAGTTTTATAGTACATAGAGGATGACATGCGGGTCCCATTTAGCAGCAGCGGTATCACCGTTTGAGAGGCGGCAGGGGATCGAAAGAAAAAGGCAAGTGACCAAATTTGAGGTGCCAAAAAAACTCCAAGAAAAGAAAGTTGATTGCACATAGAGGATGACATGCGGGTCCCATTTAGCAGCAGCGGTCTCAACGTTTCCAAGGCGGCAAGGGATCAAAAGAAAAAGGAAGTAGCCAGAAATCAGGGGGTCAAAAAAATCCAAGAATAGAAAGAATTTTGGTTCATAGAGGATGACATGCGGGACCCATGATCCTGCATCGTAAACGGCTCGATCGGAGAACGTTGAACGAGATGGCGCGATCTAGAAAAAAACAATGCCAGAGAGGCTGCCATCTGGGCCCTACATCCCTCGGCGGTGCGGATTTGCGTTGACTCGGCCGGCGAACCCGAGATTTCGAGATGCACCACGTCCCGGGCCACCATACGCGACGTTTTGGCCGCTTTCGTCGGGCTAGGTGGCCTCAAAAACGAGAAAAAAAAGTTTTGACATGCACCACGGAGGGACCAAAAATCGTCGGCCATGGTACACCAGCAACCACGGCGCGACTTCAACTTCGTCGGCCATGGCAACTTTTCTTGTAGTGAAATGTGCCAAATTTCAGACAGAAATCTGGGCTGAGCAAAGAGATCGAGAAATCTCGAGTTCTTGAGCAGAAACGCGAGTGAGAGAAAGTGAGTACGAGTTTTTTCGGGAGAGAGAAGAGAATGAGAGGAAGAAGTGAAAAAGTGGGGCAAGGAGGGGCCCACACACCAGGGTGGCGCGCCCCCCTTGCTGGCCGCGCCGGCCTGTGGGGTGCCACCCTGGGGTGCCCCACTGGTCATCCCCAGGTGCTCCCAGGTGCCCCTTCGAAAAATAAGACTACCAGTATAATTTTTGTAAATTTTTGAGAACTTCGAAAAATGCACATTTCTGGGTGTTAAAGTAATTATTACTGCGCAGGAAAATGATTTCCAAAATCTTAAACAACTAAAGCATATTGCAAAACAAAAAGTGCTACAGCAAGTAAAACAAGTGGAGGAAGAAAGAAAGAAAGAAATGTTGTTTAGCTCTCTCATGCATTAAAATATATTTGTTAACAAGGTTGATCAAGTCTTGCTACCAAATAAATTTTATATGACATAAGAAGAAATAAACCTCAAATCAATCATGTTACCTTATATTGAATTGATATGGATCCAATCACAAGAGTTTGATATTCTTCTTTAGGCTCATATATAGGACAATCAAATGATCCCACCTTGATAGTTTTCAAATTACAAATTGTATTAACTCCATATACTTTATCAATCCTCTTGGGAAAATAGACAGTATGTTCCTTGTCATCAACATTGAAAGTTACTTTTCCTTTATTGCAATCAATAACAGCCCCTGCAGTATTAAGAAAAGGTCTTCCAAGAATAATAGACATATTATCATCTTCAGGCATTTCCAACACAACAAAATCAGTTAATATTAAGCAATTTTGAGTAACTTGAACAGGAACATCCTCACATACACCAACAGGAACAGCAGTAGATTTATCAGCCATTTGCAAAGATATATCGGTTGGTATCAACTTATCTAAATCAAGTCTCTTGTAAAGAGAAAAAGGCATCACACTAACTCCTGCTCCCAAATCACATAGAGCAGTTCTAACATAATTATTCTTGATAGAACAAGGAATAGTCGGTATACCTGGGTCTCCAAGCTTCTTTGGAACCTTACCATTAAAAGAGTAATTAGCGAGCATAGTGGAAATCTCCTCATTAGGAATTTTCCTTTTGTTAGAGACAATATCTTTCATATACTTTGAATAAGGAGGCAATTTAATAGCATCAGTCAAAGGGATTTGCAAAAATAAAGGTTTCATCCAATCACAAAATTTATTATAATGTTCCTCCTCCTTTGATTTCAGTTTCTTAGCAGGAAAAGGCATTGGCTTTTGAACCCAAGGTTCTCTTTCATTACCATGTTTCTTTGTAATAAAATCTTCTTTAGTGTACTTTTTATTTTTATCATGCTTTTCAGGTTCTTTTTCAATTTCTTCTTTATCAGGAGTATCATTCTTATCATTATCTTCATCATGTTCATTACCACTTTCAGTTTCAGCATCAGAAATAGAAATACTATTAGGATCATTAACAGGTTCAGAGGATTCTACAACAGCTTTATGTTTCTTCTTCTTTTTCTTAGAAGGACTACTAATTTCTTTAGTTCGTTGAGAATCTTGTTCAATTCTTTTGGGGTGCCCTTCAGGATATAGAGGATCCTGGGTAGAAACACCGCCTCTAGTTGTTACTTCATAAGCATGTTTTTCTTCATGAGTATTTTTTAACAAGTCATTTTGCACTTTAGTAAGTTGATCAATTTGAGTTTGAATCATATTAAAATGTTTAACAAGCATCTTAACATCATTGGAGGTTCTCTCCACAATATCATGCAATTTACCAATAGCTTGAGAATTTTCCATTAGATGATTCTCTACTCTCATATTAAAATTATTTTGCTTAACAATATAATTATCAAATTCATCTAAACATTGATCAGGAGGTTTTGAATACGGAATATCTCCTCTATCAAAGCGTTGAAGGGAATGTACCTCAATTGTGGATGAAGGGGGAATTATCTTACATAGGTCTTCTATTGGAGGCAAATTCTTCACATCTTCAGATTTAATACCCTTCTCCATAAGAGATTTCTTGGCTTCCCTCATATCTTCATCATTTAATTCAATCATACCCCTCTTCTTCAATATTGGTGTCGGGGTTGGTTCAGGTGTAGACCAATCATCATGATTTTTGCTTATCTTAGCCAATAATTCTTCAGCTTCGTCCGGAGTTCTTTTCCTGAAAACACAATCAGCACAACTATCCAGGTATGCCCTAGACTCAATGGTTAGTCCACTATAAAATATATCAAGTAAATCATGCTTTTCCAAATCATGTCCAGGCCGAGCTCTAATAAGAGAGCAAAATCTTGCCCAAGCTTCAGGCAATTTCTCTCCATCTTCTTGATCAAAACTATAAATTCTCTGCAGAGCCATATGTTGAGCACTAGCGGGAAAGTATTTCCGAAAGAAAACATCAAGCAAACAACTTGGACTATTAATAGAATCAGGAGGCAAATTATTATACCAAATCTTAGCATCATCCTTTAATGAGAAAGGGAAAATCTTAGCAACAAAATAAGTACGCATCTTAACATCATCAGAAAACAAGCTACTTAAAGTGGAAAGCTCATTCATATGTTCTACAGCACTCTCTTTTTCAGTACCACAAAAAGGTGTTTTCTCAACAATAGATATATGAGATAAATCAAGAGAAAAGTCATAATCTTTATCCTTAATGTTTATAGGAGATGTGGCAAATTTAGGATCAGGAGACAGTTTATATCTAACAACATGTTGTGCAATAAGCTTTTTAAGGTTACTTGTACTAGTAGTAGCATTGCATTTATCAATAAAATCATCATCAAGTTCCACATAATCTTCATCAAGATCATCAATCTCAGGTGAATTAACAGGTGTAACAGTATTTTCATTAGGAGTTTCAGTATTTTCAATTTGTCTAGACCTAGCAATTGTAGCATCTAGAAAAGGACCTAATGAACCAGTATTATCAAGCACAGTAGAAGCATCATCAAAATTATCAGAGGAATTTTCAGATTCAGCAGAAATACCAACACGTGAAGTTTGTGGTGGTGAAACAAGTTGACTTATCACAGATGGTGAATCAAGAGCAGCAGAGGTACTCAGAGTTGTACCTTTTCTTGTAGTGGATGGTAATATGGCGACTTTAGTATCGCGAGTTTTACCCATGATGGAGAATTTGCAGCGAACAATATCAATCCAAGTGAACTTGCAAATAAAGCTATGCTCCCCGGCAACGGCGCCAGAAAATAGTCTTGATGACCCACAAGTATAGGGGATCGCAACAGTCTTCGAGGGAAGTATTACCCAATTTATTGATTCGACACAAGGGGAGACAAAGAATACTTGTAAGCCTTAACAGCGGAGTTTTCAATTCAGCTGCACCTGGAAACAGACTTGCTCGCAAGAGTTTATCAGTAGCAACAATTTTATAGCAGTAGGAATAGTGAAAACAGCAGCGGTGAAATAAAGACAGCAGTAGTGATTATAGTAAACAGCAGGATTAAAATACTGTAGGCACAGGGACGGATGAACGGGCGTTGCATGGATGAGAGAATTCATGTAACAATCATGGTAGGGCATTTGCAGGTAATAATAAAGCGGTATCCAAGTACTAATCAATCAATAGGCATGTGTTCCGTATATAGTCGTACGTGCTCGCAATGAGAAACTTGCACAACATCTTTTGTCCTACCAGCCGGTGGCAGCCGGGCCTCTAGGGAAACTACTGGAAATTAAGGTACTCCTTTTAATAGAGTACCGGAGCAAAGCATTAACACTCCGTGAACACATGTGATCCTCACATCACCGCCTTCCCCTCCGGTTATCCCAATTCTGTCACTTTGGGGCCTCGGGTTCCGGACAGCAACGTGTGTATACAACTTGCAGGTAAGATCATAAAACAATGCATATCATGATGAAACAATAACATGTTCAGATCTGAGATCATGGCACTCGGGCCCTAGTGACAAGCATTAAGCATAACAAGTTGCAACAATATCATAAAAGTAACATCTACGGATACTAGGCACCATGCCCTAACAATCTTGTGACTATTACATGATCAATCTCATCCAATCCCTACCATCCCCTTCAGCCTACAGCGGGGGAATTACTCACACATGGATGGGGGAAGCATGGCTGGTCGATGGAGAGGCGTTGGTGGTGAGATCCCCTCCAATTCCCCGTCCCGGCGGAGTGCCAGAACGGAGTTTCTGGTCCCGAGGCGGAGTTTCGCGATGGCGGCGGCGTACTGGATGGTCTCTGGAAATATGGTCGAACCCCCTGGCATTTTTAGGTCGAAAGGCATACGTAGTCCAAAGGAGAGCGTCGGGGGCCGGAGGCGCCGGACCATGGGCGGCGCGCCCTCCAGGCCGCGCCGGGGGTGGGGCCACGGCCCCCCCTGGTTCGCCCTTTCGGCCCTTCATCTTCACGGTAAAAATAGGCCCATTGCGATTATTTCCGGGGTTTTTCCTGAAAGTCGAATTTCTGCACAAAAACGAGACACTAGTGCAATTCTGCTGAAAACAGCGTTAGTCCGTGTTAGTTGTATCCAAAATACACAAATTAGAGGCAAAACAATAGCAAAAGTGTTCGGGAAAGTAGATACGTTTTGGACGTATCAGCGTTATGAAACGTCATTCGCTACATACTTTAACTTATCTCCTTGGGGCGAAACCAATATCACACCGCTCCCGCTTCTAGCCTCTTGGACCGGTCGAAGTTCATGGTCCAGGTTCTCGATAGATCTGGAGGTCCCGTATTTTGCAGCTCCATCCACTCTGCGACGAAGTCTGATCTGCGACTTTATCGCTTTTCTTTTTTCATACGTGATGTCCCGAGGTGAAAGCTCTATTCCCCAAAGGGAGACACGGCCCATAGCTTCCGGGTTATTCAGTATATTTGACAATGGTGCTTCATTGACCACTATTATCGGGTGTGCCAAAAAATAGTGTCGTAACTTTCATGTTGTTGTAAACACTCGATACGCCAGTTTCTGATAATGCGGGTACCGCTGTTTTGAAGGCGATAGAACTTCACTAATGAAATATACCGGCCTTTGTACTCCATGGAGTTTCCCTTCCTCTTCTCGCTCAACCACAAGTGCCGTGTTGACTACTTGAGGTGTAGCCGCAATGTAGAGCAGAAGAGGTTCCTTTTCCTTGGGTGCCACCAATATGGGGGGTGTCGAGATCGTGCGCTTGAGATCCTCGAAAGCTCTGTCTGCTTCTTCGTTCCACTCGAACTTTTCTCCTTGCTTGATCAAGGCGTAAAATGGCAACGCCCTTTCTCCCAGCCTGGCGACGAATCTGCTTAAAGCTGCGACTCGCCCAGTTAGCTGTTGTATCTCCTTTAACTTTGTTGGCTTCCGCATTGTCACGATGGCTTGAATTTTCTCCGGGTTAGCCTCGATTCCTCTTGCTGACACCAGAAACCCGAGAAGTTCTCCCGCAGGAACGCCAAAAGAGCACTTTGTCGGGTTTAGCTTGAGGCAGAATTTGTCGAGGTTGTCAAAAGTTTCTCTGAGATCATCGATCAATGTTGATCCTTCCTTTGTTGTTATGACGACATCGTCAATATACACTTGTACATTCTTGCCAATCTGCGTGGCCAAGCATTTCTGCATCATCTGCTGGTATGTTGCACCCGGTTTTTAAACCCGAAAGGCATCGTTGTAGCAAAACACGCCATAAGGGGTGATGAAAGCTGTTTTGACTTCATCTTCTTCCTTCATCGAATCTGGTTATAACCAGAATATGCGTCCAAGAAAGAAAGACGTTCACAACCTGCCGTGGAGTCGATAATTTGATCGATCCTTGGGAGGGGAAAGTGATCTTTTGGACAATGTTTATTTAGACACGTGAAGTCGACGCACATGCGAAGGACTTCTGTGTTTTTCTTCGGGACCAGCACTGGGTTTGCTACCCATGTGGCTTCTGTGTGTATCTCTTTGATGAACCCAGCTTCTCTGAGTCGATTGATTTCTGACAGCATAGCTTTGCGGTTTGGTTCTGAAATACCCCGCAGATGTTGTCTGATTGGCCTAGCCAATGGATCTAAATTTAGGGGGTCCTCGGCAAGTTCTGTCGGGAAGACCCGGGTAGGGCAATAGACGAGGAAGGCTCGAGCCGGCTGGCCCGCAGCAAAGGCCGGCTGAGGAGCAGTCGGCTGGAGATGGGGTCGGCTTGTCTGAGGAGCCAGCTGGCTCTAAGTCTTAGTCGGCCTGGCTACGGCCGTCTGCGCTGTAGTTGGGCCGGCTTCTACAAGCCATATCCGACTGGGATCTGACACCCTCGACCGACTCGAGGCTGGCGAGTCTTGCAGAGAAGGAACTGGGTAGGTGGTCCGGGTTCAAAGGTCCACGCTGACCTCATCTTCCCGTAAAGTACGGGGCACTGTGGAGCAGCAGTGCCCGCGCCAGACAGGCCATCATGGCTCACGCCGATCCGTACGGCTACGAGCATGATGGCGACAGGGACGCTTCCTCACCATGCCGACTCTAGCAGACGGATGGGACGGGCCACTACGCCTCAACGGCTCCATGACGTCAACGCCTCGGGAAGGAGCGGAAGCCGGAGCCGGAGCCGGCCACTAGACTTTAGGGACTTCTCTGTAAAGTGCCAGCGCCTATATAAGCTGCACTACCCCCCTCGTGCGGGAGACGATCGATCATTCCACATTCATTATAGTCTTAGAGCTGCCAGCCTCCCAGGAGCAGCCGGATACAGCTCAAGGAGCACCATTGTACTGTGATATAGCATATACACTCATAGCAGGAGTAGAGGTGTTACCTCCATCGGAGGGCCTCGAACCTGGGTACGTCGCCGTGTCGCTCGTCCCCATACCCGCATCCGGATACCGCCGTGAGATCCTCAGGAACCACTTCGATTAGCCACCCTATGGCATATGCCGTGACGATACCACGACATTTGGCGCCCACCGTGGGGCCTTCAGCATCCTCGGCCGGTGTCTTCATCCGGACGGGCCTCACCATCACCACCGGCGAGCGGGTCGCTTCAGGCTTGATCTGGAGATTCGGCTCCCTCGACTGCGTCAGCGACAACGCTGGCTGCTTCGCCGACCGGCCATTCCCTGCCGGCGGCAACATCATCAGCTTCGGCGGCTTCGACGTCTACGTCGCCACCGTCGCACCACCGCGCTACCCGCGCGAGATCGTGCGCTGCGCAAGCCCTCCCCCTGGAGCCGGCGCCAGCCTCACCACCACCAGCCCTGCGTCGTGCAGGAGGTCATGGCAACCGGCGATGATGCGGCGACAAGTCCACGCGCGTCCGCGGCCTGAGTTGGAGCGCACGTCGGGCCGGCGCATCCGGCTCGGGCCCAAAGGCCCCAGCACCACCGTCCCGCTTGGACGAAGTCCGGGCAAAGCTGAGCACCCCGCTCACGCCTGGCGCCGACCCCACCACCATCGAGAAGGACCTGGAGGAGCACCGCCAGCCCCTCCTCAAGCAAACCGAAGAACTGGCTGCTGCTAAGCGCCAGATGGAGATCACCCAGCGCGAGTACAACCGCGCCCACGGCCTCACGCCAGCCGGCGACAACCCAAGCCGAGCCGGCCAGATCCGGAGGAGGCGGCCTGGGCGCCGAGATCGCCCGCGACGGCGCAGCATCGCCGGCTCCGTCTGCGGAGCAACCCGTCTACAACACCCCCGACAAGAACATGCGCGCGGCGCAAGCCGCCGCAGAAGAGCTGAACCGCCTCGAAGGCGAAGAGTTACGCCGCCAGACCAAGCGGGTGACTGAGCTGCTCAACGCGCCACCAGCAGGCGGCCGACCCCAGTGCGCCAACGCTCCCGAGCTTCTCATGCTCGTGGCGCTGCAGGCAACGACAGGGACGGCCCCAGGGACACGGCCGAGTCCTCCTCGCCACCACCAAGCCGGCACCAGGACTCCCGGGCCACCCATGCAAGTTCCAGCCGGATGAGCCGGCTAGCAAGCGGAAACAGCGGCCGCAGCCGGCCACCACCAAGCCGGCGCCAGGAAGAAGAGTCCGAAAGGCCGGCACCAAGACGCCCGCACCGGCCGGCCCCGCAGGCCGGCGGCCACCGCCGAGCCGGCAGACGCCAGAGATCGCCTCGACCGGCGGTCGAACCCGCATCGCGGAGGAAGAAGGGCCAGCCGGCCCCAAGTGCTTCGGGCCGCGGATCCTCAACGAGCCCATGATCGACGGCTTCCAGCTCCCCCGCGACACGCCCAAGTACGACGGCACGGCCAAGCCGGAGGACTGGCTGCAGGACTACTCCACCGCAGTCGGCATCGCCAAAGGCAACAAGCGCTGGGCTGTGCGCTACTCCCCCCTCATGCTGCTCGGCTCCGCCCGCACATGGCTCAACAACCTGCCAGCCGGCAGCATCAACGGCTGGCTCGACTTCGAGGACGCCTTCATCAGCAACTTCACCGGCACCTATCGCCGGCCTGGTCGCCCCCAACAGCTTGAGATGTGCAAGCAGGGCCCGGACGAGACGGATCGCGCGTACCTGACGCGCTGGTGCGATGCGCAACTCCTGCGAGGGCGTGCACGAGATCCAGGCCATCAGCTTCTTCATGGGCGGCTGCCGGCCCAACACCATGCTGTGGCACAAGCTGCGCCGCAGCGAGCCCAAGACGATGGCCGCCTTGATGGCCATCGCCGACAAGTACGCGCTGGCTGAAGGAACCAGCAGCACGCCGGCTGAGATTTCGCCGGCTCCGTCCAGGCGGGACAACAACAAGCCGGCCGAGCACAAGCCGGCCGAGGGCGGCTCGCACGGCAGCCGGCGGGACAACTACCGCGGCAAGCGGCACAGCGACCAGCCGGACCGCCGGTACGGCTCCGCCCATGTGGCAGCCGTGTCAGACCACGCGGCGGCTGGCGGAAGCCGGCGCCAGAAGCAGACGGACCGGCCCTGGAAGCCGAAGTACACCTTCGAGCAGATGCTCGACTCGCCGTGCAAGTACCACAGCGGCAAGAACCCCTCCAACCACACCACCCGCGACTGCCACTTCATGAAGCGGCTGACGAGCGGCGAGCCCCTTCCGCCTCCACCCCCACCTCCACCAGCCGGCGGGCCGGGTGGCCAAGCCGGCGCAGAGAACGCCAACCTCGAGCACCACGAGGCTAACCAAGTGCACCATGGCGGCCGGTACCTGGCTGAGGATGCCACCTACATCATCTTCACCACCGAGCCGGAGGACAAAACGAGCCAGCAGCGCCGTTCCCTCGAAGTCAACGCGGTCATGCCGCCGGTCCCCCAGTACCTAAACTGGTCAGAGCAGGCCATCACCTTTGATCGCCGCGACACACCGGCTGTCCTGCCAAAGCCGGGCAGCTACGCCATGGTCCTCGACCCCACCATCGGCACAACCCGGCGCAGCGTGCGTTTTTCGCGCGTCCTCATCGACGGCGGCAGCAGCATCAACATCCTCTACCGCGACACCGCCCGCAAGCTGGGCATCCAGGAGGCCGAGTTGCGCCCCACCCCCACCGTCTTCCACGGCATCGTGCCAGGCCACTCGTGCCAGCCGATCGGCCGGATCACCCTGGAGGTCATGTTCGGCAAGCCGGACCACTTCCGCACGGAGAACATCGAGTTCGAGGTGGTGGACCTGGTCAGTCCCTACCACGCGCTCCTGGGCAGGCCGGCCCTGACCAAGTTCATGGCGGTGCCCCACTACGGGTACCTGAAGATGAAGCTGCCGGGCCCAAAGGGGGTCATTACCATAGCCGGCGACTATCGCCGCTCTATGGACTGCGCCACGCAGAGCTCCAAGATGGCCCAGACGCTGGTCATCGCCACCGAGAAGCAGCTCATCCACGACGCCGTCGCCATGGCCAAGGCCGCGCAGACGGACATGCCGGCTGTGGGCAACCCGGCTGGGACGACTCACTTCCAGCCGGCCGACAACACCAAGAAGATCCTGCTCGACCCGGCGCAGCCGGACAAGTACGTCACCATCGGTGCCGGCTTGAGCAGCAAATAGGAAAGCGAGCTCACCAGCTTCCTCCGTGAGAATCGGGACATCTTTGCATGGTCTCCAAGGGACATGCCGGGTGTGCCGAGGGAGTTGGCTGAGCACCACCTCCACGTCAGGCCTGAAGCCAAGCCGGTGAAGCAGCCTCTCAGGCGCTTCGCCGAAGAACGAAGGAAGGCCATCGGTGAAGAAATCGCCCGGCTCCTAGCAGCCGGCTTCATCATGGAAGTGCTGCACCCGGACTGGTTGGCGAACCCGGTCCTGGTTTTGAAGAAGAACGGCTCCTGGCGCATGTGTATCGACTACACCAGCCTCAACAAGGCGTGCCCGAAGGACCCCTTCCCCCTGCCGCGCATAGATCAAGTCATAGATTCGACTGCCGGCTGTGAACTGTTGTCTTTTCTAGATGCCTACTCAGGCTACCACCAGATTCCTTTGAATCCGGCTGATCAAATAAAGACTTCGTTCATTACCCCGTATGGGGCTTATTGCTACACGACTATGCCATTCGGCTTGAAAAATGCAGGCGCCACCTACCAAAGGTGCATGCAAAAGTGTTTGCAGGATCAAATCGGCAGAAATGTTCACGCATACGTGGATGATGTCGTTGTAAAAACCAAGGAGATGCCTACCCTCCTTGATGACCTGAGAGAAACCTTCACCAATCTGCGAAGATTCCGGATGAAGTTGAACCCGGCCAAGTGCACTTTCGGCGTGCCGTCTGGCCAGCTCCTGGGCTACCTCGTCTCTCAGCGAGGAATCGAAGCCAACCCGGAGAAGATCAGTGCCATTGAGAAGATGGAGCTGCCGCAGTGCCTCAAGGACGTCCAGAAGTTCACCGGATGCCTGGCCTCCTTGAGCCGCTTCGTCAGCCGGCTGGGGGAGAAGGCACTGCCCCTGTACCAGTTGCTCAAGAAGACAAACTCCTTCAGCTGGACGCCGCAGGCGGATGAAGCCTTCCGTGACTTAAAGCGCGTGCTCTCAACCGCGCCAATCCTTGCAACGCCGGCTTCAATGGAGCCGATGCTGTTGTACATCGCAGCCACCAACCGAGTGGTTAGCGTTGTCCTGGTGGTGGAGCGCAAAGAAGGAGATGGGCCGTAAGTGAAGATGGGCTTGAAGGACGTACACGTGGAGCATCTTCGAAGCGGCCTTGCGCTAAGAGTTTGGGCTAAGTGGCCCGTGTATCTGTAATATAGTAGATCGTATTGTAATTTAGATTAAAGAGATAGAGTCTGGCCCGTGCACGGTTAGGTGCACGCCTCAATTAGAAAGTCCCTTGGACTATAAATATGTATCTAGGGTTATCGGAAAAGGAGGACAATCATCGTTCAACCAACACAAATCAGGCGCATCGCCACCCCTTCTCTTCGAGGGTTTCTCCCGGGTAAGCACCATGCTGCCTAGATCGCATCTAGCGATCTAGGCAGTATACGTTTATTCGTTAACCTTGTACTGCTCGTGCTGAAGCCTTGTTGATGGCGAGCAGTACTATTTATCCTTAGGTGTTTAGGGGCTTGCATTGGTGCTTTCACGTGCATATCTGCGTGGCAATGCCGTCCCTAGACACCTAGCTGCCCTTACGTCGATCTAGACGTAAGGGCAGCATCTTGCTTGTTCTTACTTAGTAGATCCGATCCGTTATAGTTGCTCCTTGCTACGCAAGGATTAGTTTAATATCTGCATAGTTAGGCCTTATGTTGGGGTCGGAGGATCCGGTGGTGCGTTAGGAGTTGTTTACCGTCCCTGCGAGGGATGTTCCGGGGATCAACGTTATGTTGGTTTTTAGGCCTCTCGTAGGGGTAGTTTGCATCATCTCTCGTAGCTGCTAGGCCCGATCGCACGTAGGACGTTCCGATTATGCGGTGAAAACCCTAAACTGTCGTGGATCGCTTTAGCTTTGTCCTGATCAAGCAGGATCCCCATGCCATTGTAAATCCAACGTGAAGCATGGGGCGATCGGCTCCTTGAGCCGATCCACAGGGAAACCTGAGAGCCGATAGGGCTCGTATTTAATGTTTACGTGTCTACCATGCAGGAACAATCGAAGCACTAACACCTTCCTGATCGGGTCTAGGTCAGGTGGCACGCCCTAGCAACCGCCAGGACGTTTGGCCAGAAGATTTGCGGGACGACGCGAGGTGCCAGGGATCCACTAAGCGGCCCTGGGAGCTTCCCGGCTCTTCGTGTTGCTTAACCAACGCCCGTCGGGGGGTTTTGGAGGGTAACACATTCTGGCACGCCCGGTGGGACATCCACGTCGACATCTTCTGCGACACCCACGTCAACATCCACATCAACATCGGCATCCGAGATGGCGGAGGAACAGGTCACGTACGAGGACCTTCCTCCTGATCATAAGAAGAAATACGATGAGCTGAAGGCCATCATTGAAGCCGAACTCATCGGCTCCTTTGAGAAGACCCGTTCGCACGGTATCAGTTCAAAGGATTCACGCCACAAGGCGTCCTCGACGGGGTAGATCTGGCTCTCCCTTCAGATGAACGTACCAGAGCCCTGCGACAGGAGGTCAACTACATGGTGGCCCATTCACTGCATCGGCACTCTGAGAGCCTGGTGAACACTTTGGAGCGCGTTGCGCTCCGTGTGGTGCAAGAGATCATGGAGCGTCGATACTCCCCTTCAGGACCTGTTCTAGGGACTCACCAGGGAGAGATGCAACTCCACACCAGGCCACCTCTGCCGTACGCAACGGCGGCTCCACAGCAACAAGGCTCACCGGCATACGTCGTCTACAAAGTTGGGGGTGACCCGGGCGACTATCAGTTCTTGCATGACCCGCCCAAGGAAATCCCACACGGATACGTGTGCGCGTATGTGCCGGATTGCAACAGCTGGACGCAAGCGATCCAGGCTCCACCAGGAGGGATTGCCGGAGCAGGAGCGATTGTTCCGGCAGGAAGAACGACTGCAGCAGCGGGGAGTCTAGAGCGGAAGCTGAGAAACAAGCGTGGCTAGCCAAGTACACCACTGCACCAGTCCAGGAAAGCTCAGCCGCCAGTACCTCCACCGCAGATCAAATCAGCGCAGTCCTGAGAGATCAGTTCGGCATCTTGCCGAAGAAGAAGATAATCGGCTATTCCAAGCCGTACCCCAATGAGTTCGACCTGATCCCACTACCGCCTAAGTACCGGCTTCCGGACTTCAACAAATTCAGTGGGTCAGAAGGGTCAAGCTCCATCGAGCACGTGAGCCGATACCTGGCCCAGCTGGGCATGGTTTCAGTATCGGATCAGCTACGGGTGAGGTTCTTCTCGCAGTCCCTCACCGGTCCAGCGTTTGGATGGTACACCTCGTTGCCGCCAAATTCAGTGCAATCATGGAAGCAGCTGGAGGAACTGTTCCACACCCAGTACCATTCAGAAGGTACTGAAGCTGGTATTGCCGAACTAGCTCAGGTTCGGCAGAAGCGAGGAGAGACAGTCTCTGAATACATCCAACGTTTCAGAACTGTCAAGAACCGATGCTATTCGGCTCACCTAACTGAGAAAGAGGCAGTCGAGCTGGCCGTGGCAGGCCTTGCAGCGTCGTTCAAGGACCTGACGTTCCAGGTTGAGTACAACTCGTTGACGCACCTGGTCAATAGACTGACCTTATATGAACAGCGCCATCCAGAACTGTACCAGGACAAGTTCAAGCGCGCGATAACCCTGGTCAATGCTGATGAGGATGAAGATTCTGCGGAAGATCAGGAAGTTGCGGTAGCCGAGTGGACTCGGACGCCAGTACCTGTGTCCTGCAAATGGGTGAACCCGCCAGGGCCTCCAAGAGGGTTGGACTTTGACGTGACCAAGACTGAACAGATCTTCGATCTGCTTCTGAAAGAGAAACAGTTGAAGCTACCCGAAGGCCACAAGATCCCTACGGCACAGGAGATGAACAAGAGGCCATACTGCAAATGGCATCATACGTTCACGCACGCCACCAACGACTGCAAAGTGTTGCGCGCACAAATTCAGATGGCGATAGAATCAGGCCGATTAACTTTCGGACAGTTTGCCATGAAGGTAGACATGCGTCCGTTTCCGGACGTCAACATGGTGGACCTAAGCCACTCCATAAGAGAGCCAGGGTTCTCTTTCGATGTCAATATGGCAGGGTTTGTGATCCGCCATGGCGTGGACAAAGCAGAGAGCAGCCACTCCCGTGGCAAGGATAAAGAGGAGGCCGTTCCACGCGACCGGCCCCAAGACGACGATAGACGGTACCTAACCGAGGAGGAGGTGAGAAGCATACGGTATCAGCGCCCATTATCCGTACATCTCCTCAACAAATATGAGCAGCAGTACGACCGACGTCGGCGCTACGACGAAGACGATGAAAGATATCGTCGGTCTGATGCGGAGAACAGGAGGTATCGTCAGAACAGCGGCAACAACGACGGGTACGAACGTCGCGCCAGTGGGAGGTCAAGGGAGCAAGACAACATGGATAGGCACTGGGACTGTCCCTTCTTCAAACATTGCTGGGACTCAGGAATGAGCCGATTGCCAACAATCGAGAATTACCCAGAATGCACACAGCAAAGGAGAAGGACGAACGAAGTTTCAGTGTTCGAGCGTCTAGGACCTCTCCCACATCAGAGTAAACGAGCTGAGTCATCTCAAGAAGAAGACTTTGAGGAGTCGGATGGAGAAGAAGATAGGTATCACCGACCAAGGTGGTGCCCTGATGGACTCAGCCATTCTCAGAAGCGTAGGGTGCAGCGGCTGCGAAACTTGGAAGAAGCCGAGGCACAGTACCTGTATACGTTGAGAAGAGCACGGCCCGATCTGGCCGTGAAAATCCAGCAAACGTTGGAGACAAAGGCGCGCCCGCCAAAGAAAGTATGGCGCCCAAAACAGGCGAAAGCCGATGCACAGGCATCGGCTGATGCCGATGCAGAGGCATCGGCTGATACGAACATGATATCCATGACCCGGATGGAGTAGCAGGTCCAAGACATTGGACATACGTGGCAAGGCCGATCCCTGAGATCGGCCCTCAAAAAATGAAAAGCAAAGGATCTTATCTCCAGCATGCCACGTAGCTACAATGGAAATCCAAGAAGTTGCAAATCATCGCCAAAGCCTTGCAACGGAAAAGGAGGCCGATTCCCGCAATCGGCCAAAATTATCCTCAACATACCTTGTCTGCGTTCAGCATTGATCCAACAGATGCCTGAAGAGCCGATGCCATCAATTACTTGACAGAATCGGCTCGGGGGGCACATAGAGGGATGAGATACGAGGATACGAAGCTGGGAACGATGGTCAAACGTCCAGCAGAGCAGCTCAAGCATGGGGGCCGATACATAAACAAATCGGCCACAAAAAATCGAAAATATAGAAATTTTTGAGCAAAGCCGATGCACGGCCATCGACTCAAGGCACGTTACATGCAGAAGCCTAATGGAGCTCCGTAGCCTAATGGAAGGAGTCCCTTAGTGGAATTGTTGTCGCCGTTAGCAAACCTCCAAGTCCAGCGGTGCGGGCGCGGACGATCACCGCCGGAGCAGCACAAACATGCAGGTCGGGTAAGAAGAGCCCGACAAGGAGCATGTCTCTGCTAACACCAGAGGGGCGATCGATGAAGCATTTGTTGCTTAAGGTTTGGCTATGACTTGGTCATTACAAAGGTTGGTGGGACCAAAGTGGGGAGCCTCAGGAGCGTCCTGCCAAGAGCTGCATCACCTGCCAAAGATGATGAGCCAATCGATCAGCAAGGCGCAGGACTTGAGCGGAAGAAGCTCGGAGGGCAGTTTGCCCTGAAGGATCCTTTGCTAAAGGAAGCCGATTTTTCGGATTCAGCGGCTCTGCATCACAACTTCCTGGGAATGGTGTTGATGTCGCCAGAAATATCATTTCCGCATACGAGTCAATTGAGCGACAAGCCTAGAGCTCTCGAGGACACCTGCCCAAAACCAAATTACCAGCCTGCTAGGTTGGTGGGTAAGACTCATGACCCGGTTTGAGGCCTCTCATGGTGCAAAGCCGATGCAGCCATCGACTCTAGTACAGTGCTCAAAATTGCCTCGTGCAGTTTTGGCGCCGAGGAGAGGGTTGGTATCCGAGACAGCCTGTTGCTCATTGAGCTATGGGTGATCATCTAAAGTATCGCCAGCAATGGAAGAAAGGTGATCGGTGGCCCCTGTGTGATGTCACTTTCGACGTGATCAAGCCCGGGATTGTTTGTCTAAATTATGGGTTCTTATCAACGTTTTCACCTGAGGCTCGGGGGCAAGCGGCCTCGGGGATGCTCGTTTCTTGGAAGCCGATTGGAGATTCGGCTGGTCAGATATTGACTTATTAAGCATGGACCAAGTTCACGATCACTCCGATGTCAAAAAGATGAAGAGTGAGTCATGGGGGATCGATGCGTGGAGATCGGCTCATTAAACATTGGTTGAGTTGACAATCGGCTAAATTAGCATATAAAAAGAGTCGGTAAAATCAAATTGGAGAAATTCTTCATTGATAAACCAGATTTCTTACAAGGGAAGAGCCGATTGTTCAAAGGGAGAACAAAGGGGTCTGTTGACCAATTTACTACTGCTAGGCTTACACTAGTAAGTCCTAGCCTACGGGCCGTCACTACCCTCGTCATCATCGGAGCCCCCATTGGCGCTGCTGCCGACGGGCTCCTCGTCGCTGCTCCCATAGCCCTCTGCGGGAGCTTCATCCCCTTCTTCATCATCGCTGTCGTCGTCGTCCCACCACATGCGGAGGCGTTTCGCTGGTGGGTAACCTTCGAGGGAGTCGTCGTCTTCTTCCTCCTCTTCTTCCTCCTCGTCGGAGGAAAAGCTCCCCTCCCAGGGGAAGAGGTCGTCCTCGCTTGTCGCCTCCAGCTCCCCGTCAATGAGGAACTGAAGGTCTTCTTCCCCGTCGGTGAGGGGTTCGTCGTCTTCCGACTCTTTGGAGAAGTCCCAGTCCCGCGCGTCCCAATGCTCTGGGGCGCGGGCCTCGTAGATGGCCATCAGATCGACCTCCTGCTCGAGCTCGCTGGAGGAGGAGGACTGGAGAGACAGGTCAGAGGAGACGGAGGAGGAGGATGAATCCATGGCGGCGGAGGAGGGTTTTTCGGTTTGCCGATGGCTACTGTGGAGCAGGGGGATGAAGAAAGAAACCACAGGAAGTGGCCAAATAAAAAGGGGTATAGCGATTTAATGCCTAAGCAGTTTCCGAGGACGTGGTGCCAGAGCCGTCAAATCGTGCAGAGAAGTTGAGGAGGCAAGATATCATCACGAAGAAAACTGCGACGGTTCTGCCACGACATGACCCTTCGAAGGAAACAGATGGTTTTGCAATTATCATTATCAAAACCAGGGGGGCATGTGTTACCACCCGATTTTGGCCAAATCAGGAGTTGGGCCGTAAGTGAAGATGGGCTTGAAGGACGTACACGTGGAGCATCTTCGAAGCGGCCTTGCGCTAAGAGTTTGGGCTAAGTGGCCCGTGTATCTGTAATATAGTAGATCGTATTGTAATTTAGATTAAAGAGATAGAGTCTGGCCCGTGCACGGTTAGGTGCACGCCTCAATTAGAAAGTCCCTTGGACTATAAATATGTATCTAGGGTTATCGGAAAAGGAGGACAATCATCGTTCAACCAACACAAATCAGGCGCATCGCCACCCCTTCTCTTCGAGGGTTTCTCCCGGGTAAGCACCATGCTGCCTAGATCGCATCTAGCGATCTAGGCAGTATACGTTTATTCGTTAACCTTGTACTGCTCGTGCTGAAGCCTTGTTGATGGCGAGCAGTACTATTTATCCTTAGGTGTTTAGGGGCTTGCATTGGTGCTTTCACGTGCATATCTGCGTGGCAATGCCGTCCCTAGACACCTAGCTGCCCTTACGTCGATCTAGACGTAAGGGCAGCATCTTGCTTGTTCTTACTTAGTAGATCCGATCCGTTATAGTTGCTCCTTGCTACGCAAGGATTAGTTTAATATCTGCATAGTTAGGCCTTATGTTGGGGTCGGAGGATCCGGTGGTGCGTTAGGAGTTGTTTACCGTCCCTGCGAGGGATGTTCCGGGGATCAACGTTATGTTGGTTTTTAGGCCTCTCGTAGGGGTAGTTTGCATCGTCTCTCGTAGCTGCTAGGCCCGATCGCACTTAGGACGTTCCGATTATGCGGTGAAAACCCTAAACTGTCGTGGATCGCTTTAGCTTTGTCCTGATCAAGCAGGATCCCCATGCCATTGTAAATCCAACGTGAAGCATGGGGCGATCGGCTCCTTGAGCCGATCCACAGGGAAACCTGAGAGCCGATAGGGCTCGTATTTAATGTTTACGTGTCTACCATGCAGGAACAATCGAAGCACTAACACCTTCCTGATCGGGTCTAGGTCAGGTGGCACGCCCTAGCAACCGCCAGGACGTTTGGCCAGAAGATTTGCGGGACGACGCGAGGTGCCAGGGATCCACTAAGCGGCCCTGGGAGCTTCCCGGCTCTTCGTGTTGCTTAACCAACGCCCGTCGGGGGGTTTTGGAGGGTAACAGGAGCGCAAAGAAGCCGGCAAGGAGCAGCCGGTTCAGCGCCCAGTCTATTACCTGAGCGAAGTGCTTTCCCAGTCGAAGCAAAACTACCCCCACTACCAGAAGATCACCTATGGCGTGTACATGGCGGCCAAGAAGCTCAAGCACTACTTCCAAGAGCACCCCATCAAGGTGGTGGCCACAGCACCCTTGGCGGAAATCATTGGCAGCAAAGTACGCCAACGGCCGGGTCGCCAATTGGGCCCTGGAGCTAGCCGCCCACACCATCCTCTACGAGCCAGCACAGCCATCAAGTCGCAGATCCTCGCGGATTTCTTCGTCGACTGGGCCGAGATGCAATACCTGCCGCCTGTGCCGGACTCCACGCACTGGAAGCTGCACTTCGACGGCTCGAAGATGCGCACCGGCTTGGGAGCCGGAGTCGTCATCACCTCTCCTAAGGGGGACAGGCTGGACTACGTCCTGCAGATCCACTTCGCCGCATCCAACAATGTGGCGGAGTATGAAGCGCTCATCCATGGGCTCAAGCTGGCCAAGGAGATTGGCGTCCGTTGCATCCTCTGCTTCGGCGACTCCGACTTGGTCATACAGCAAGCATCTGGCGACTGGGACGCGAAGGATGCCAACATGGCCTCCGCTTCCATGTCCAGCAGCTAGCCGGCTTCTTTGAGGGCTGCGAGTTCCACCACGTGCCAAGGGCCAACAACGAGGCGGCTGACGCCCTGTCCAAGATAGGCTCAACCAGGCAGGCAATTCCGCCGGGTGTGGCCCTGCATCTGCGGGGGCTCATCAGCCAAACCCGCCGGCTTCTCAGCCGAACCCGGGGGCTTATCGGTCCAACGCGGGGGCTTCTCAGCCAAACTCGGGGGCTTCTCAGCCAAACCCGCCGGCTTCACAGCCGAACCCGGCGACCACGCAGTCGAAACCGGAAGCTCCGAAGATGGAGGCCTTGGTGGTTAGCGTGTTTGAAATAAAATGCGTACCATCATGGGCACAAGAATTCCTCTCCTACCTCACCGATGGTGTGCTGCCCAATGATAGGGTTCAAGCCAGGCAGATTGAGAGAAGGGCCAAGGCCTATACCATCATCAACCACCAGCTGTACAAACGCAGCGTAAGTGGGGTGTTCCAGCGGTGCGTCGAGCCGGCTGAAGGGATTGAACTCCTACGGGAAATCCATCAAGGAGAGTGCGGACATCACGCCTCATCCAGAGCCATAGTGGCCAAAGCCTTCCGGCACGGCTTCTACTGGCCGACTGCGCTAAGAGACGCAGAAGATCTGGTGAAGAAGTGCAACGGCTGCCAGCGCTTCGCAAAGCAAAGGCAAACGCCGGCTTCCGCCTTGAAAACCATCCCCATCACTTGGCCATTTGCCGTGTGGATATGGTGGGCCCATTCAAGACAGCCCGAGGCGGCATGACACACCTCTTGGTGATGATTGACAAATTCACTAAGTGGATCGAAGCCAAGCCGATCAAGAAGCTGGACGGCTCCACAGCCGTCACATTCCTCAAGGAAATCATCGTGAGATACGGCTACCCGCATAGCATCATCACCGACAATGGCAGCAACTTCGCCGAAGGCATTTTCAAGCGCTACTGCGGGGAGATGGGGATCCGAATGGACCTATCGTCCGTAGCACACCCGGAGACCAACGGCCAAGTGGAGAAGGCAAACGGCTTGATCCTAGCCGAGCCGCCTGCCCCCAGCCCGAAGATGGAGATATCGAAGTTCCAAAGTAAGGCGGCAGGCAGCTAAGAGAAAGCCACCTGCCCCACTGAAGATGGAGATTCTAAAGACTTAACTTGTTCCGGCCGCCGGCTACCTGCCTAGGCCGGCAGCTGACAACCGAAAGCCGACAGAGAGAAGATAAAAAGACTTACCCGCCAAGCCGCGGTCAAGGGCGCTCATGGGACACCCGGCGCTTGGCGGTGTCCGTCAGCTCTTGAGACTTGGACGTCACCTCGTCGCGGAGCCCGGCTCTGCTCCTCCACGTCCTTCAGCCGCCGGCTGAGATCCTCCACCTCCTTCCGCCCGTCTCCCTCGCAGACTTGAGCTCGATGATGTGGTTAGACTCAAGCGGCGCAGCCGCTCCAGCTCCCGTGAGTCTCCTGCGCCTTGGCGAGTTAAAGCTTTGGTCGTCTCCTCAGCCGTGGCGCAGCGCTCGCGGGCGGCTCGAAGATCCGCCTCCAGTGTGGAACCCGGCAACGGCTGCAAGTGAAAGCCATCGCCCGGCTGAAACAAAAGAACTATAATAAGACAAGAGAAAAACATACAGGCAGCCTCTAGCTCGCGAGCCATCTCGGCCCGCTCGTTCTTGGCCTTGTGGTAGCCAACCACAACCCGGTTGTATGGGGCCGTCACTTTGTCCGACACCGTACGAAGAGAAAAGGTTGAAGAATCAGCATTCAAGCGAAACCTGGACCGGCTCCAAGCAGCCGGCCCATGCCTCGGAGGGCTACCAGGATAGCACAAGTTAAAAAATAGATAGCAAACAAATACTAACCTGGTCAGCCGCCTCCAACCGCGCCAGGCGGGCTTCAGTCTCCTCGTCTTGCCACTTGGCCATGGCGCAGAAGCCAGAAAAGAACATATCCATGGGCGCCACCTGGCCGGCCGTCTCGGTGGTCACCTCGCAGCACCCGCCCGGTGAGTCCTTCTCCATGGTGCCGGCTGAGCCAAGGCTGGACTCAGCGCGGACACCACATGCGTCGCATGGCGGCCTTGGCGACATGAAGACCCTCGGGCGCTGCGCAGGGCCCACCTCGTCGTCACCAACGCCCGGCGTCGCATCGATCGCACGCGCCGGCTCATGCTCCGCCGACTCGTCCCTCGCCGGCTCCGAAGATGGAGGCGGCGACATCGAAGGCGCTGGCCCGGTGGGGATGGCGGAATCGGGCGCGGACGGCGCCTCATCGAGCCCGCGTCCAAGATAACAACCTCGGGCGCAGACCTGCGACTCCGGCTGCGGGAGCGCAGCCCCACGGCTCTCCTGCCGCTCCAGCTGCGGGGCCCACGAGCCGACGGTGCGGAAACATCTGGTCGAGCGTAGCCGGCTAGCGCGCGGCGCCGGCTCGCCACGAGTGCCGGAGCCGGAAGCACCTAGCGAAGGTGCAGCTGAAGAAAGGACCGCCCCCGTAGAAGGCGGCGGGACAACAGGTGGCGTGCGTGGGCGCGATGGCGGCTGCGGAGTCGATTCCCTTCTCCGCCGCTGCATCCCCGAGTCCGCTGCAGGGGCCGAGCCAGAGCCGGCGCCCTGAGTTAATCAAACAAGATTAAGAGAGAAAACTTACCCGGCTGCCTCCAGAACCGGCTTCGGCCCAGCCCGGCGCTGCTTCTTCGCCTTCGACTCCAGCCGGGCGGTGCTTCGCTCGGTCGGCCGCTTCCGCCCTTGAGGCGCGGCCGTAGAAGAGGATGAGGCGGTAGGTGGCCTCACCGATAGCGGCACTACGCGAATAGGCTCCGAAGAGGCCGACACGTCCAGCTCCGGCTCCTCCTCGTGCGGCTGCGGAGATGGCGGCACCTCGTCGGGCCCATGGTCGGGCGCCTCCATGTTCTCGTCGTCGCCGGCTTCATCAGCCGAGTCGACATGGTCCGGCACCCATTCCTTGAGTGCCAGGTCGCCGTCTTCGGCACGCAGCCAGGCGAAAGTCTACAACAACAATAAATAAGTCAAGCCAGCCTCGCAGCCGCAAGCCGGAACAAGGACAGAAGGAGGAAACTTACCAAGGGCGGCGGCTCACGGCGGCTATAGGGCTCCAAGCCCGGTCCCATTCTCCGGCAGCTTGGCACGGGAGATGTGGTTCACCCGCCGGCGACCTGGGCCTTGTTGAGCTCGGCCGGGACGTCCGGGTCGGGTCGAGCCGGCGGACATGTGGCAGATTTTGTGGGCGCGTGCACGAAGGCAGCACCGGGGGCGGCGTAGCAGCAGAGGAGGTCGGCGGCGCACAGCCGCTCGACAGTGACAAGGTCCTGGAGGCGGGTCCAGAGAATGTTCACCTCCGTCTCCGGGTCCGCCGGCAAGTTGTTGCCCCGGTTCTTGCGGGCATCGGAGCGCCGGGTCGAACTCCGGCAGATTCACCTCCGAACCCGCGTTCGCGCTCTTCACGTAGAAGAACGACTACTGCCACTTCTTCACGGAGTCGACCGTGGGGATCTTCGGGAAGGGCGTGCTTTGGCGTGAGTAAATGGAGGCGGCCCGCAGGCACGCATGCTGCCGTGGTCGGGTCTTCGGGTAGAAGAGCCGGCACGAGAACTCGATGTCCGGCCACAAGCCGGCGTAGCCCTCCATGAAGGCCACGAAACAGCTGAGCTGCACGAAGGCGTTGGCCGCAGGTGCTGCGGCTGGAGGCCGAAGTACTCCAGAAACCGCCTGAAGAAAGGTGAAGCCGGCAGCCCCAACCCGCGGTCGAAGTGCACGCCGAAGACGACGCGCTCGCCGGGCTGAGGATCCGGCACGATCTCCGTCCCCGGAGTCCGCGTCTCCACTTGCGGCGGGATCCGGCGGAGGCGGCGGAGGTGCTCGATGTCCCCGTCGTTCATGTAGGAGCCCTCCCAGGAGCCGCTTGGTGGCGCCATTGTTGCCGTCGAGGAGGAAGAATAAGAGCTCCAAGAAATCGAGAGGGTGAAGGGAGAAGAGGAGCCGCTCCTCGCCGGAGGAGAGCGGCGGCGATGAGCGTACCGTGGACACGCGGGCCCCGTGGCGCCGGCTTGACGGTGCGGGTCGGCGGAGGAATGCAGCCAAGCGCTCGCCGGAGTTCGCCGAGAGCGCCGAAGTGCGTCGAGGCAGCGAGGAGCTCGAGCGAAGAAGAAGCGGAGCGTGGGCGCGAGGAAGAAGAAGTGGGCAGGTGGCCGCCTCGATCCCCCTCGCGGCATTTATAGCCGTCTGGCGCGCACGCGCGGGAAAGTGGCAATTGTGGGCCACGTCGCCGGATTAATTGCGCCATAAAACGCCCCACGACCAATGCGGTTACTAGAAACCGCTGCACCACGTCGCCCACGACCGCACCGGATCTGGAGGGGACAGTGATTTGACAAAACGAGGCGGCAACAGGGGTTAGCCGTCAGACCGGTCAAGTCGGGCGCAGAACCCGAGGCGGCGGAGACTCCGGCGCACCCAAGCCGGAGCCGGACAACATTCCCAATCCGGTCCTAAAACTCCCCCGGCAAGGCGGAGACACCCTCAACACTTGTAAAAACGAAACGCGAAGCAAAGTTCCGACCGGCTGAAAGCTCGGATAAAACGAGCCGGAAGAGGCGCGCTGAACGGAAATTCTCAGTCGGCCCCTCCGAGTGCCGTTGAACAAAACGAGGAGATGACTTAAAACAGCCAGGGAAACCTGCCTAGGTCCCTCTTACCGTGGGACCTTGCCAGCTTCGGGGCTAATGTCGGGGGGAAGACCCCGGGTAGGGCAATAGACGAGGAACAGCAAGCTCCAGGCCGGCTGGCCCGCAGCAAAGGCCGGCTGAGGAGCAGCCGGCTGGACCTGGGGCCGGCTTGTCTGAGGAGCCGGCTGGCTCTAAGTCATAGTCGGCCTGGCTACGGCCGCCAACGTGCTGGGCCGGCTTCTACAAGCCATATCCGACTGGGGACTGTACCTCAGACCGACTCGAGGCTGGCGAGTCTTGCAGAGAAGGGCTGGGCAGGTGGTCCGGGTTCAAAGGTCCACGCTGACCTCATCTTCCATAAAATAAGGAGCACTGTGGAGCAACAGTGCCCCTCACACGACAGGCCATCATGGCTCACGCCGATCCATACGGCTACAGGCATGATGGCGACAGGGACACTTCATCACCATGCCGCTGACTCTGGCAGACGGATGGGACGGGCCACTACGCCTCAATGGCTCCATGATGTCAACACCTCGGGAAGGAGCGGAAGCCGGAGCCGGCCAAGCTGGCCACTAGACTTTAGGGACTTCTATGTAAAGTGCCGGCGCCTATAAGCGCACTACCCCCTCGTGCGGGAGACGATCGATCATTCCACATTCATTCTAGTCTTAGAGCTGCCCTGTGAGAGAGACCATCGTCTCCCTTAGCCTCCCAGGAGCAGCCGGATATAGCTCAAGGAGCACCATTTACTTGTGATCATCATATACACTCATAGCAGGAGTAGAGGTGTTACCTCCATCGGAGGGCCTCGAACCTGGGTACGTCGCCGTGTCGCTCGTGCCCATACCCGCATCCGGATACCGCCGTAGACCACAAGGAACCACTTCGATTAGCCACCCTATGGCATATGCCGTGACGATACCTCGGCAAGTTCCCTGGGTACTCCTGGCATGTCAGCTGGACACCATGCGAAGATTTCCCAGCGCTCACGGAGGAACTCGACGAGCGCGCTTTCCTATGCGAGGTCCATGTTTGTGGCGATAGCTGTCGTCTTCTTGGGATCTGTCGGGTGTATCTGCACTTCCTTCGAGTTCTTGGTAGTATCAAAGGTTGGTTGCTTAAGCGGCCTCCCGACGTCTGGTAACACGTCGTAGCCTGTTGTCAGTTTTGACGCCATATACTCTGCTTGCATCCCGAAAGTTTCTGACAGGCGATGGAAATCCTTGTCGCACTTATCCGCTAGCGCAAAACTGCCTTTTACTGTAATTGGTCCCTTGGGTCCAGGGAGCCTCCACAACAAATACGTGTAGTGGGGTACTGCCATGAATCTGACATATGCGGGTCGTACCAATAAAGCATGGTATTGTGATGGGAAATCCACGACTTCAAACTCCAGCCTCTCGATCCTGTAATTCTCTCGGGTTCCAAACTGAACATCGAGATTAATCTTCCCCAGTGGATAACTTGGCTTGTCTGGTGTGATACCATGGAAACGCGTATCCGTTGGTTTTAAATTCGCCAAGGATATGTTCATCTTCCTCAATGTATCTGCGTACATAAGGTTTAGACTGCTGCCTCCATCTATAAATACTCGCGACACGTCGAATCCTGCAATCACCGCTGGTAAGATTAAAGCTGATTGCCCTGGTCGAGCAACTTGCTGCGGGTGATCCGCTATGGTGAAGCCAATGTCCTGTCCCGACCAATTTAGATACTCTATTGTTGGTGGAGGCATCTACTCTGCCATAAAAACTTGTCGCGAAATCACTTTCTGAGCTCTGTTGGATGGCATGGCCTTCTGAATCATCGAGACCCATTGGTGTCGATATACGGAGGTGGGTGTGGTGCTGCCGCTATTCTGAGCTGGTGCCGATTTTCGTCCGTAATTGCGGGAGGAGGCGGAAGATGAACCTCGCTCCTTGGCCCCTGAGGGTATCTATTTGCTGCCTGTGCGTTGGCATGCCCTGCAAATCTGTTCAACGCCTAAAAAGTTCGACAGTCTTTCTGCAAGTGTCCTGACTGCCTCTTTCCATTGTTGTCGAGATAAAAGTGCATTTGGCATGGCCCGTTCATCATATCTTCAGGAGATATGTACGGCCTCTGGAACCTTGGACCATTATTTTGCCTATTTGGGTGGGGACCATCTCGCTGCTCACCGCTCTTTTGATAATCGTCTCGACTGTTTCCTTCATTATTTCCGCGGAAGCCGGCCAATATTTGGCCGGGACCGTTGTGATCTGAATGGCGAGAAACGTCGCCTATTTTGAAGTTTCGTTACGATCCTCCTCGGGCGATCTATGCCGCTTGTTGTTGACAGCATCCTCTCCATGCCCAGCGATTTGCTATCTCCATGAGTGCTGCTATTGTTTTTGGATTAGTCCTTCCGAGGTCCTCGATGAAGTCTTTCCTTCGGATCCCCCCGAAAAAGCATCTATCGCTCTCTCGTCAGATACATTTTCTGCCGAGTTTTTGATAATATTCCACCTCTGTATGTACGCCCTCATCGACTCATCGTACTTCTGTCGACAGGCTGTCAACTCCTCTATTTACGCAGGTTTCTTGCACGTGGACAAGAAATTCTTTACGAACAAGTTCTCGAAGGTTTCCCAACTGTCGATAGATCCAGGTAGAAGCTTCTTGATCCATGATCGAGTTGCACCACTTAAATATACCAGGATGCTTTGCATAGCTGTTGCCTTAGTTCAACCCGTCAACTTTACTATCTCCAGGTAATCGACCAACCAATCCTCGGGATCTTGCAATCCATCGAATTTCTTATAACTGTCAGGCAACTTGAAATCTGACGGGACTCGCGTTTGCGGACTCGTCGAGTGAAACACGGGAGTCCACAGATCTTCTTCATCTACTTCAGGTGACTGCCATGTTCTCTCCTTTCCCGCCCTATCGACCCGTGTACGCACTTTGTATCTCTTGCCGACGTTCTTGGAGGTGGTTGTACTGCCGCTGTAGGTCGCGTGCTATTTTGTCTTGCAGCACCTTCGTGAGGTGTGGTTGTACTCGCAAACGCTGTCCCCATGACTCCGACTCCTGCCAAGGCCATGTTATACAATGCCTCTCTTGGATCTTCTGCGGGTGGCCTGTTCGCCAGTATAAAGGCATGTGTCGCCATGTATCCTGCTTCGGGGTTTTTGGGATAATGTTCCCTCTTGTGTCTATCAACATGAAAGACATGTCGAGGTTCGGATCAAGTTCTCCTATGCCTCCGGTATATTCTGCAGTTGAGATCTTGCTCGTTCGACCATCTCTGTGGTTGTCTCCCGAAGTCCCTGAATGTCGACTCAGCTCAGCCCTTCGCCTACTTGACACAGAAGCAGCGACTCTTCTCTTTTCGAGTTCAGCTCTTTCTTTTTCAAGCTCTCTCCCTTTGCGAGCTAGCCTATATTGGTACCTTTGTAACTCTGCGGATTGCGGTGGTATTCATCGGCTCCGTGCCATTCATGGCTCTTGTCGCTCTATCCCAAGTTTCTTGCGGGAGTTGTACTTTGTCTCTTGGTTCGGGATCGAGATATTTGGTGCCCAAACCTCGCATGAGATCAGCGGGATCGACGTATAGATTTCCCAAATCATCAAAAGCCTCTGATGTCTCCGGCTCTCTTGCTTCCAATTGTGTACACTTGGTGGTGTGTAGAAGCTTGATTGTCGTCTATATCAGTGACACCGTCGTATAGATCGGCGAAAACCTCACGAATAGATGTAGATCTGTCGAAATCGAAAGCATCACGCTGTCGGAATCGCTGCTTATATTTGAGTCTGCAGACGACCCGACGGATATGTTGCCGAATATCTTGACGAGTTCTTCGCTTGACGCAAGCTTGGAGGAGGTTGAGACGAAATCTCTTCATCGCAGACTCGAGAGCGATGAAACCGATCCCGATGAATCGGAACCAGCTGCAACCGACCCGCCGAATCCGATCTTGCGAGTCGATGAGATCCTTCCTTCCCGACGCGGAAGTGGAACCTTCCGAACGCCATGTCCATGGGCTCCTCCAGATACGCATATGCATCCATACGGGAGGGTGGGTGAGGAACAAAATCGACTAGAGCGGTTTCGATCTGTTTACCTCGATCCATCGCGTTGCTTGCTACCGAAGATGTCGACGATGTTGAACGTGCCATCGAGATCAGGTTGTCGCCTCTAATTCCCACAGACGGCGCCAATTGACAAGGGATTAACTTGTCAATGCCTACGAGTTGTAGACTAGGGTTTAGTTGGAAGTAGAGGGCAAGTAGATCTCGAAGGTTTCAGCCGAAAAGTACTCGACGATTATGAAAACTAGGGTTTGTGAAACAATGATTCGATCTTTCTTTGTCCCTCGACTCCCCCCTATATAGGAGGCGGAGCCGAGGGTTTCGTGATGTACAAGTTACAGAGTCCGGGAGGGTTTCTGACCCGTCCCGCAATAGTTACAAGTCAATATTCCTAATACAATTCTATCTTTCCAAACTATCTCCCGATTGGGCCTCTAGGCTTTGTAAAACTTCAGTCGTGGGCCTTCAGTAAACCCTGGGTACCTTCTTCGGCAGGCCTTGGGGATGCCTATGTCACTTATCCCTTCGCCCACCAACTATAAATAGCCTTGTTGGCTCATATCTGATTTAGACTTGTTGTGAGAATAGACACGATCTTCCCTATGACCCTTGTGGGTCTATCTACGAAGTTATCAACTCTTCTAGGAAGTCGATCTCTTCCATTCTAGGAATTCTAGTGTTTGGATCTTTTGCTATTTGCAATTCTATCTTTGCGCTCTTTTCCTCTTTGGAACTCTATCGATTTCTATTGCCAATCTTTTGTGAGGGCTTCTACTCCTCGTGAGTCTTTTACCTCGCAATTCTATTGGGTTGGTGTATCGGGCCAACGAAGAACAACCGGTTTGTGTGTGTGCGTTGCGTTTGTATCTCCGATCCACCCCACCTACCACCGTGTTCTGCGTGAGCTTGTTGAAGAGGTCACGCTTGTGGTGAGTTGGGACAAAGCGGGTGTGCATGACTTCTTGCATCTCTTCCCATGTGTCAATGGGTGCTAAGTCTTCCTTCTCACGCTTCTTGTTTACCTCTTCCCACCAAACATGATGCGGGGTGGCTTTCGGACACCTCTCCTCAAAACCGACAAGCCCTCCTCGTGGCCCAATGACACGAGCTCGGGCCAAAGCCATACACCAAGAGGTGTATTCGCTCCTTTCCACGTATACATTTGATACTCATTGGATGGCATGCTACTTCATGCAAATACATTGTGCTCAATTAGGTACATCGATCAAGACGCAAGCCATGGAGACCAAGCCAATGGAGAGAGAGTGAAGATGGAGAAGATGGAGCTCCGGCGCTCCAGCCGGAGCACCGCCCCTCAGGACCGGAACTTCAACCCGGATGCCCCCGATGTTGTCCAGCGCCGGAGAAGAGGATCGGTCGGAACTTCCACCCCAAGGACCTGAACTTCCGCCCTGCCGAAAATTCCGCCCAAGTTCAAGCTCAGGCCGGAACAAAACGGTCATTTTTGGAACTAGGCCGGAAGTACCGGCCCGACCGGAACTTCCGCCCCTTGACCGGAACTTCCGCCCTGACCGGAACTTCCGCCTACACGACTTCAGCACAACAGCACGATTCAGCATGTAACTTATCCCTTCGCCCCCCACCTATAAATAGCCTAGTTGGCTCAGATCTGAGATTAGACTTGATTTGAAAGAAAACCTGAGCTTAGCTCACCCCTGTGGGAACCCTACCTAGATCTATGATCTTGTATCGCCACCCGGGCTCCTATCGACTCGTGAAGATCTCTTTGGTGACTTCTACCGTTTGTTTGATCTTTTGCTTGCACTTCTACCTATTTGGTCTTTTGCTTGCACTTCTATCAAACCTTCCGGTCTTTTCACCCTTCTAGATCTCTTCGTCGATCTTTTGCGGGACTTCTACCGGAAGGTCTTTTCTGCAACTTCTATCGAGTTGGTGTTTCGAGCCAACGAGGGAAAACTCGAATTGTGTGCGTGTGTGTGTTGTATCCCCGCGATTCCCCCACGTGTTCATCGCGTTCATCCACCTCCCCCACGAATCCCTTCAAATCCGTGAAGATCGGGCACATCCCTGGGCTTAGCCCTTATCATATGGTATCAAGAGCTCCTTGGTTGCCACGGATTTGACCCCCACACCCACCAATTCCACCAATTTCGCCCAAAAAATTTTCCAAAAAATTTTCCCAAAAAATAGCCCCAAATTGGCCTTGGTTGGATCTCGCGATTTGTTGAGTTTTTGGTGGTTTTGGTCCAATAGAAACTTGTCTTTGGTGTTGATCTACAATTCCCCCACCTTCCCACCGCTCTTAGTGCCAAATTTTCCACGAATTCGAAGATTTTCGGCCCGGATTTCCGCCCAAATCGAAGAACAGCCCGCAGATCTGATTGCGACCGGAAGTTCCGCCCCGGAGGACCGGAAGTTCCGCCCCCGGACCGGAAGTTCCGCCCCTCCGTTCCGCCCGTCCGAAATTTTGACAGCTAACTTTGTTTTTCATTTTGGTACTACCTCTTTGTGTTTGGACTTCGATTTTGAGTGCCATTTCAGCTACCACAAGCTTCCGCAACATCGACAACGACGACGGCACCCCGAGGATCCAAGCGGTTCATTTGACACCTCCACCATAGCAAGTTCAAACATCGTCGGCCACCGTCATCAAGTGGTATAACTTGCCCCCTAACTTGTAGCCTTAGCTTCCTTTGCGTACCTTTCCTATCGAGAGTGGCTTTCTAGTGTTGCGAAGCATTGCGCAAGCGTCCCGACCGTGAGGGTGTGCGTGTGTTGAGCAAAGCTACGAAGCAAGCTCGTGTGAAAAGATAAGCAAAAGAAGTGTGACATACTTACATAGATAGTAGTATCCTTGCATAGTGAGAAAGAAAAAAAAAAAAAGAGTGTGAGTGACACCTATACACAAAAGAGTCCAAAGCTTATAAGCAAAAGAGAGAAAAGAGAAGAGAGGCGTCTTGCGCAAATCTTGTTGCTTCTCAATTTTGCAACCAAGCCACGGTCTCTCTTGCGTTAGCGTGACACCGAGCTAGTAGTCTTCGTTAGGACCAATTTTGTTCGTGCTCATTTTCCGTCGCGCTAACCCCATTTTGTCCCACGCGTGTGTTCCACCTTGTGTATGCCTTTTGTGATCACCGCTTTTGACTTGTGACTTTTGGATCTTACCCACTTTTGACAATAGACTTTTCGTTTGGTTCTTCCATTTGGCTTTCCACATCCATACCTAACACCATATAGAGTTTTTGTTTTGTGTGTGTGCATACATATCGGTTGTTCCTCGACTTGAAACACCTTTTCGATTTTGGTTTGCAAGTTTTGACACTTTTGGTAGTTTTCCTAACCCCCACAACATAGTTCTTGTTTTAGTTTGTAACCATGTCTAGTGGAGAAGGGAACCAACTACCGATGACGCGACACCAACATTGGATAGCTACTCAAGCCGTCCACGCCAAGCTCAATCAATTTGAAGCCATGCTCAAGGATACCAACGTCCGCTATGAAGAAAGAGCTCAAGTGCAAAGGATTGCCCGATCTCACGAATTGACCAGGGAAAGCGGGGGACGGGGAAGAACATAGAACACGGCGAAAACACGATGAACACACGCAAACACAAACCAACCCGATACAATTCCGGTTTACTCCCGATAGCCCGAACCACTATCCCGATAGAATCTCTCAAGGGAGAGACACGCGGTAGAATCCCCGAGAGGAAGATCGGTATACGATCGGTAGAGTCACACGAGTGAGAGACGGTGGTAGAATCACAAGTGTGAAAGATAATCATATAAGGAGTGCCTTGTACAATAGATTTGGGTAAATCTAAGGAGGGGGTTTCCCTAATCCCAAAGGGATGGTGGAGGCATGAGCCTAGTTCTCTCAAGTTCAACTCTATCTCATGAAGGGGGAGGTGGGAGCCTATATATAGGGAGCCACTAAGGAGGGGTAGTTTAGGCATACAAAGAGCATAGTGGGATGGTTTAGATTATGAGCTTCGTAGTGGGGACGGCGGTGTCGGCGTAGGCATGGCGACAGTGCCGTCTTCCTCCGGCGTCGAGCAGGGTGGCAGTGCTGGCCATTCGTGGCGGTAGGCGGCCTTCCTAGACGCTCCTTCTTCCGTCTTCTCTTCCATGCCTCCGTGATATCGGCCTTGCGTGTGGTCTTGGCGATGAAGCACATGATGCGGTGAAGACCGAAGGTCGGGCTGCATCATCTCCCCCCACTTGAAAAAGAGTCGTCCTCGACGATAAATCTTCATGAACGTGTAGAGGAGGTAGATGACACCAACGCTTGAATGTCCCTTCACTTGTCAAGAGCCCTATCAATAGCACAAGAAAAGCAAAGGAGCAATCAAAGCGTAGCCAAAGTTCAATGGATTTAGCAAGAGAGCGCAAGTAGAAGGAGGTCACCTTAGCAAGATGTCGGCGTGCTCTCATTGAGAGATCTTGTGTAGTCGAAGTGTGTGGGCGAAACCACTCATTGGAGCTCACTTGTATCATGCTCTCAAGAGCTCTTTTTGTCAACTCGTGCTCAATCGAGGTTGACATTGGCATTCTTGTACCTACACACACAATAGGCAAAGCAAAGAACGTGTGTGCATGGTATATGAACACATCATCCATCATGATGGTCCATTTCTTTTGCACATCACCATTAGCGTTAAGCAAAGCATCATAATAGATATGGTGAATATGCGGAGTAAACATGGGAACATGCTCAACATGGATATATGCAAAGTCTCCAAAATTTGAGAGAGCTATGGGGGCAATCTCATTTACAAGCATATTAACATTATTGCAAACCAAGCATTGGAAAGAGAAAGTGTTCAACATTTTGGTTGCATTAATGGGAGAGTATTGCAAGCATCTAGAGCAAAACATGTTCAACATTTTATCATTGTTGTCAACACACCTAGGGAAAGAGCAATTGTTTGGCAAGGTTGTCACAACACAAGAATCATTATCAACATTGCAAGCAATACATGTGAAAGAGAAATTTTTCGACATATTGCAAGCAATAGGAGATATATTGAAACACTCATAGCATGGCATGGTCATGTTGTCACAAGCAATAATTCCACATGATCAACAATGTTATCAAGCAAAGCATCACATGGGAATATGAAAGAAGCATGTGACATAGCAAATGTATCATCAAGATCATGCATGCACTCACAAATCATCATGTCCACTAGTGGGATCATGGCATCATCAACACCCATATACGTACCTTTGTAGTCCCGCTCATATGAGGTAGGTGTTGTGGAAGTGGTAGGCTCCATGTGGCCTCCATGTTCATCTTCAAGCAAGCATGGTGTGATATCATCATCTTCATGCACCATGTACATCTTCTCCATGATCGGCGTCTCGTCATCCATGGAACCTAATGAGACATAAGAGAACACACTAGAGGTAGAGGGTAAGTTGTTAGAATTTGAAATGGCCTCACATGACCTATCAACTACCACTCTCATCTCACTTGGTGTATCACTCATGCTCTCGAAGTGGAGGCACTCATCAAGCTCACATATAGTGGAGTCACTCATCTCACATATAGTGGAGTCGCTCATCTCACATATAGTGGAGTCCCTCATCTCCATGGCAATGGCGTCGTCGATGTCCGAGCAACCTAGCAAAGAGGAAGACAACACAAGAGGAGTAGAGGTTAATGTGTTAGAAATCAAAGCGTCCTCACTCAACTCATGTGGTGTGTCACTCTTGCTCTCAAGGTGTTTGAAGTAGGATTTGCACTCGGCTTTGTCTTGGAGGTCATCTTGGCTTCTCGAGCATCTAGCTCGGCGAAGTATGCTCTCATCTCGGCTTGTTCTTGTGGGGTCATCATGTATATCACTCACTAGGTAAGGTGTATGTGTATGTGGTGGAAGGAAAACTACACAAGTATCCCACCTTTCAAGAAAGTATCGGAAAAATGGTTCAAGTCAAGAGCAAAGTCAGAATGTATCGGGGTTACTCACACACACACTCAAAGCACACGCAAAAGGCTAAGAACTCTATATGTGGTGGGTAAGGGGTGGATAGCAAACGAAAAAGATCAACGAAAAAGTCTATTGTCAAATGTGGGTAAGATCCAAAGTCAAATGTCAAAAGTGGTGATCTATGTCAAGGAAACACGGAAACACACACAAGGAGAACAATGGGGTTAGCGCGACCAAGGAAGTGAGCAAGCGGTAAAGATGGTCCTAACGAAGACTATATGCTCGGTGTCACGCCAACACAAGAGAGACCGTAGCTTGGTTGCACAAGATAGAAGCAACAAGATTTGCACAAGGGCCACTCTTCTCTTATCTCTCTTAGTTAAAGCTTTGCACTCCTTTCTCTGACACACACTCTTTTCTATTTCTTTCTCTTTTTCCGTATATGAAGCTTTATTTTTCTCTATGTCACACTTTTTCTTCTTTTGTGTATCTTTCTCACCGAGCTTGCTTCGGAGCTTTGCTCAACAACGCACACACTCTCACGGTCGTGACATTGGCATAGGTACACAAAGAAAGAAAGGGCTACAAGGGGTGGGAGGCAAGTTATACCTATTGATGTTAGGCGGTGTGAACAACTTGTGGTAATGGGGTCGAGAAGTTGCACCAGGATCGGGTGCCAAGTCGTCGGTGTTGATGTAGGCGCGGAAGCTAAATAGACAACCAATGCACTCCAAATCAAAAAACTCGGCAAATGAAGTCAATCCGAAAATTTGGGTCAAAAGAGCGGTCAGAAGTTGTCAAAAATTTTGAAGTCAAATGAGCTCAAAAAGTTGTCAAAATTAGAGTATAAATAGTATGAGATGTTGTCAAAATCTGGAATCAAACGGGCTCCGAAAAGTTGTCAAAATTTGGGGGAAAAAGGGTGTTAAAGCGGACAGATTATGCCGGGCGGTACCGCGTCTGACCCGGTACCAAAATAGAGCCCGAAGTATCTGTAAGCAAAATTGATTGAGCGGTAGCTAGGCGGTAGCACCACCGGTAGTACCGGCCGGGAAAAATCGCGGAGGAGAGTTGTGGCCGTGGCGAGCTAGGGTGATGCGGCTTCGCGGCTTGGCCGTGGGGTGCGGCGAGCAGCATTGATGGCGGCGCGTCTTCTGCCATGCGAAGGTCAAGCGGATGGGTAGATCGGACGGCAAGGTAGCAAGTACAGAGGGCGGCGTGGGTGGGCAGCGGCGTAGAGCTTTGTGGGAGGCGCGGCGTCTAGGGAGGGCGATGGGTGGTGTGGCGTGTGGTGGGCCGTGGAGTGGAGCGGTAGCATGCGGCGATCGGCGGAAAAGACTGCTGGAAAGGCGAGGCGCGGATGGTGGGGAGTTGTGTGGGCGGGCGCGCGGGCGCTGATCCGACAGGAGAGAAGAAGGCGGAGGGAGTGGCCCTTGATGTTGTGGATGGCCTCGAGCGGAGGCGTGTGGTTGGCGGGGCGGCGTGCTGCGTGGAAGTCTGCGGATGAGCCGACGGCCGTGGTTGGTGCGGATGGCCTAAGCACGGCGAGATGGTGCAGAACAGGGAGCGGGTGGCCGGCGAGCCGGGGTCAACGCGGATGGTGATAGAATCTCTCGAGGGAAAGACACGTGGTTGAATCCCGAGAGAGAGATCGGTATATTATCGATAGAGTCACATGAGTGAAAGACCGAAGTAGAATCAAGTATGAAAGATCAATCATATGAGGAGTGCCTTGTACAATAGATTTGATAATCTAAGGAGGGGGTTTCCCTAATCCCAAAGGGATGGTGGAGGCATGAGCCTAGTTCTCTCAAGTTCAACTCTATCTCATGAAGGAGCTCTTGATACCATATGATAAGGGCTAAGCCCGGGGATGTGCCCGATCTTCACGGATTTGAAGGGATACGTGGGGGTAGGTGGATGAACGCGATGAACACGTGGGGGAATCGCGGGGATACAACACACACACGCACACAATTCGAGTTTTCCCTCGTTGGCTCGAAACACCAACTCGATAGAGATTGCAGGAAAAGACCTTCCGGTAGAAGTCCCGCAAAGAGATCGACAAATCAAAGCTCGGGAGATCTAGAAGGGCGAAAAGACCGGAAGGCTTGATAGAAGTGCAAGCAAAAGACCAAATAGGTAGAAGTGCAAGCAAAAGATCAAACAAACGGTAGAAGTCGCCAAAGAGATCTTCACGAGTTGATAAGGAGCCCGGGTGGGGATACAAGATCATAGATCTAGGTAGGGTTCCCACAAGGGTGAGCTAAGCTCAGGTTTTCTTTCAAATCAAGTCTAATCTCAGATCTGAGCCAACTAGGCTATTTATAGGTAGGGGGCGAAGAGTTAAGTTACACGCTGAAAAGTAGTGCTGTGCTGAAGTTCGCGGTGGCGGAAGTTCCGGTCATCTTGGGCGGAAGTTCCGGTCAGGGGCATCCAGGGGCGTTTTGACGGACTTTCGGAACTTGGGCGGAACTTGGGCGGAAGTTCCGACCGGGCGGAAGTTCCGGTCCCTCGGGGCGGAAGTTCCGGTCCGATGCTTTTTCCTGCGCGCTGGAGGGCATCTTGGGGGCATCTTGGAGGAATCTGGCCGGAAGTTCCGGTCCTGGGGGGCGGAAGTTCCGGCCTGGGCGCTGTAGCTCCATCTTCATCGTTTCCAGCTCTCTCTCCAATGTCTTGGTCTCCATGGCTTGTGTCTTGGTCGATGTACCTGATTGAACATAGGGTATTTGCATGAAGTAGCAAGCCATCCAAGGGGGTGTCAAAGTCATAGGTAGAGAGGAGCGAATTCACCTCTTGGCGTAGTGCTTGGGCTCGAGCTCGTGTCATTGGACCACGAGGAGGGCTTGTCGGTCTTGATGTAGTGTCGACCTTGGGTGGGGCTGCATCATCTCCCCCCCCTTGGGAAAGAGTCGTCCTCGACTCGATGTTCTCCTCATCTCCATGGTATGGTGAGAGGTCGGACACATTGAACGTGTTGCTCACCAAGTACTTGGATGTTGGTATGTCGACGACGTAGGCGTTGTCGTTGATGCGCTTGAGGACCTTGAAGGGACCATCACCTCGGGGCTTGAGCTTGGAGTTTCTTTCTTGAGGGAAGCGGTCCTTGCGAAGGTGTATCCACACTAGGTCGCCTTCATTGAAGATCCGTGCTTTTTTCTTCAAGTTTAGTCTTGTGGCTTGACGGAGAACTTGTTGCTCGATCGTTGCCCTTGTGTCTTCATGGAGTTTCTTCATGTATTGTGCTCGCTTGTCGATGTCCATGTTCACTTGCTCATGTAGCGGAAGAGGAAGGAGGTCGATCGCCGTAGGTGGTTCAAACCCGTAGACGACCATGAATGGGCTTCTCGATGTTGTAGAGTGCTTGGCGCGGTTGTAGGCAAACTCCGCATGTGGGATGCAATCTTCCCATGCTTTCAAATTCTTCTTGACAAGGACTCGTAGTAGCGTGGAGAGGCTTCGGTTCACCACTTCGGTTTGCCCATCGGTTTGGGGGTGCGAGGATGATGAGAACAAAAGCTTGACGTTGAACTTGGCCATTAGTGTCTTCCAAAGATAACTCATGAACTTGACATCTCGGTCGGAGACAATGCTTCTTGGTACACCGTGGAGTCTCACAATTTCCCTAAAAAACAAGGAGGCAATGTGTGAAGCATCATCCGTTCGGGAACATGGTATAAAATGAGCCATTTTTGAGAATCTATCCACTACCACAAAGATGGAATCATGACCATATTTAGTTCGAGGTAATCCTAGTACAAAGTCCATGCTTATATCGGACCAAGGAGCATAAGGAATAGGCAACGGTGTATAAAGACCATAAGAATTGGAGGTGGACTTAGCTTGTAAACATGTCGTGCAACGGTTGCATAGGCGCTCCACATCGCGCTTCATTCGTGGCCAATAGTAATGGGTGGAGAGCATAGAGAGTGTCTTGTCACGTCCAAAGTGACCCATGAGACCACCACCATGCGATTCTTGTAAGAGCAAAAGGCGAAGCGAAGACATTGGAACACAAAGTTTGTTGCCCTTGAACAAGAATCCTTGGTGCAAATAGAAATCATCGATGCCCTTTTCAATGGAACACTTTGCAAAAATTGGGCCAAAGAAGGTATCGGAGGCATATTGTTCTTTGATTTCATCAAGACCCAACACATGGAAATCCAAACGAGTGAGTAAAAGGGTGAGCTTGCGGGAAAGGGCATCCGCAACGACATTGTCCTTGCCCTTCTTGTATTTGATTACATATGGAAAGGACTCAATGAACTCAACCCATTTTGCATGTCTTTTGTTCAAAGTGTGTTGACTTTTCAAATACTTCAAAGATTCATGGTCGGAGTGAATAATGAACTCTCTTGGCCAAAGATAATGTTGCCAAACTTCAAGAACACGAACCAAAGCATAAAGTTCCTTGTCATATATAGGATAGTTGAGGCGTGCGCCATCCAACTTCTCGCTATAGTATGCCACGGGTTTTCCATTTTGCATGAGGACACCACCTATGCCAAGGCCACTCGCATCACATTCTATCTCAAATGTTTTTGAAAAATCGGGAAGAACTAGTAGGGGTGCCTCGGTGAGTCTCTTTTTCAATTCATCAAAAGCGTTTTGTTGTGCTTTGCCCCAAACAAACGGAACATTCTTTTTAGTAAGCTCATTTAAAGGGCAAGCGATGGTGCTAAAATCTTTCACAAAGCGGCGGTAGAAACCGGCGAGTCCATGAAAACTCCGAACTTGACCAACATTTGTGGGAGTGGGCCAATTGTGGATGGCCTCAACTTTGGAAGAATCAACTTCAATCCCGTTGGCGGAAACCACAAAACCAAGAAAAACCAATTTGTTTTGAGCAAAGGTGCATTTTGGGAGGTTGGCATAGAGCTTCTCGTGGCGTAGTATGCATAAGACTTCTCTCACATGGTGAACATGGTCCTCGAGATTTTTGCTATAGACGAGAATGTCATCAAAGTAAACAACCACGCTCTTGCCAATGAGTGGTCTCAAAATGTGATTCATAAGACGCATGAAAGTCGAAGGAGCATTAGAAAGACCAAATGGCATGACAAGCCATTCATATAGACCAAGCTTGGTCTTGAATGCCGTCTTCCATTCATCACCAATTGCCATGCGAATTTGGTGGTAGCCACTACGCAAATCAATCTTAGAGAAAATGGTGGCACCACTCAATTCATCAAGCATGTCGTCTAAACGCGGAATGGGATGGCGATAACGGACGGTAATGGCATTGATGGGGCGACAATCCATACACATCCGTTGCGTCTCATCCGGTTTAGGCACAAGAATCACGGGAACGGCGCAAGGGCTAAGGCTTTCTCGAACGTACCCTTTGGCGAGGAGGTCTTGTATTTGTCGTTGAATCTCCTTTGTGTCTTCGGGGTTGGTGCGGTAGGCGGCTCGGTTTGGAAGGGGAGCGCCGGGTATGAGGTCGATGCGGTGCTCGATGCCCCGAAGCGGTGGTAGTCCATGAGGTAGCTCGTCGGGGAAGACGTCTTGGAATTCCTTCAAAAGAGACAACAAAGACGAAGGAATGTTGGTTAAGTCGTTAGTCTCCGTCGAGGTCCCTTGCAAATGAGCACGTAGTGTAGGGTGGTGGATGGGTTGTGGTGCACTTCTCTCATCTCACTCTTGGTAGCTAGGAGGACACTTTTCATCTCACTCACATATGGTTTGTGGCGCTCACTCTCTTTTTGGTGGATCACTCTCTCACCTCTCAACTCACTAGTGATAGTGGCTTCCTTAGCCCTCGCTAAAGCCTTTGCATTGTCCGCAATTACTTGGCTAGGAGTCATTGGGCGTAGGATGTAGGTCTTGTCGTTGACCTTGAAGCTATAGGCATTTGTGTAGCCATCATGGTTGGCTTTCTTGTCATATTGCCAAGGGCGACCAAGTAACATGTGGCACACCGTCATAGGCACGACGTCACAATCAACGGTGTCTTCATAAGCGCCAATCTTGAAGGATATCGTGACGGTGTGTTGGATCTTCACATTTCCATTGTCGCTTAGCCATTGCACATGGTAGGGATGGGGGTGTTTCCGGAGCGGGAGGTTGAGCTTGGTGCATAGTTCGGTGCTTGCAAGATTGTGGCAACTCCCTCCATCGATGATAACCTTTATTGACTTGCCATTGATTCCGGCTCTTGTTTGGAAGATATTGCACCTTTGGTCTTCATTGGGAAGTGTATGGGTTGTCAACACTTTGGTCACCACAAGAGAAGGGCTTGCATCATGCACACATAGGACTTGCTCTTGGTCTTCCAAGTCATCATCTTCATGAGAGGTTGCGGCTTGTACCAAGGCTTCATATTCACCTTCACTCAAGTACTCCACATCTCCATCATCTCGAGTGATCATAACTCTTGTGTTCTTGCATTCAAAGGATTTATGTCCTTGAGCACCACACTTGAAGCAAGTGATGTTACTAGATCCGGTGGAAGCTTTGGAGGACATGGTTGATTGCTCCGGCTTGAAGCTTGTTGTTTTGATGGCACTTCTTGCTTGCTTTGGAGGATCCTTGGAGGCAAGTGTACTTGTGTTCTTGATGCTTGAGGAGGCATTCATTGCATTTCTTGCGGCGAAGAAGGTCTTTGTCTTTGCACTTGCTAAGTCTTCTCGCACTTGGCGCTCGGCCCTTGTTGCTTGGTGGAGTAGCTCAACCATGTTTTTGTAAGGCAAGAATTCCACTATCCTCTTGACGGGGATGTTCAAGCCATTCAAGAATCTTGCCATAGTTTGCTCTTCTCGCTCATCCACATTTGCACTCATCATTGTCATGTGCATCTCCTTGTAATATTCCTCAACGGACTTGTAGCTTTGCTTGAGTTGAGTGAGCTTGTTGAAGAGGTCACGCTTGTGGTGAGTTGGTACAAAGCGGGTGTGCATGACTTCTTGCATCTCTTCCCATGTGTCAATGGGTGCTAAGTCTTCCTTCTCACGCTTCTTGTTTACCTCTTCCCACCAAACATTTGCATATCCTTCAAACTCAAGTGATGCCATGGCAACTTTCTTTGCTTCGGAGAAGTTGTGGATGCGGAATATCTTATCAACCTTGAGGACCCAAGACAAGTATGCGTCGGGATCTTCCTCTCCTTGGAACTTGGGCATGGTGAATTTAGCTTCCCAAAGATTTCTTCCTCATTGCGGTCATTGCGTCTAGGAGGTGGTCTTTCTTCACCATGAGCTTGACGTTGTTGAGGTTGAGGTTGTGGACCTTGAGCATCTTCATTGTTGTTTCTTTGTTGTTGAGGAGGAGGTGGTCTTCCATGACCTTCATCTTGATCATCATTGTTGTGGCGTTGATGAGGCCTCACACTTTCTTCACTTGATGCTTGGTGATGATTTGAGTCTTCTTCCATCTCAACATCTCGTGCTTGATGAGGTGGTCTTCTACCATGAGGGCGATCATCATGATGACGACGGTTGTCTTGACCTTGACGGCGTGGTGCCCTATCACGAGGAGGTTGATCAACATTGATGATGCGGCGGTCTTGGTTCACTTCTTGTTCGGCATTATGGTGGTGCCTTTGAGCATTGGCCACTTGAGATGGGCGAGGTTGCCCTTGATGTTGACGTGCCTCTTGCTCTTGGCGGAGCCTTTCTTGCTCACGTGCATGAAGGAGATCTTGATCATGACGAAGACGTTGTTGTTCCTCTTGGAATTGAGCATGGAGATGTTCTTGTTGAAGGCGTTCTTCTTCAAGGCGTAGACGTTCTTGGACAAGTCGAAGTCGTGCTTGCTCCGCTTCTTGAGCTTGTTGTTGAAGCACTTGAGCATCCACATTATGGTGGCGTGGGTCTTGATTGGAATCATGATGCGACGATGTAGGAGCTCGTGACCTTGAGCTATGAGAGCGCGAAGACCTTGAATGGTGTCTTCTATCTTCTTGACGGTTGAGTGTGTGGAGGATGTTGTCCAACGCCGTCTTCATTTCTCTTGTTTCTTGACCTTGCATGGCGAGTGTTGCCTTCAACTCATTGCCTTGAGTTTCAATCTTCTCATTGAGTTCTTGAACTTGATTGTTGAGGTCAATCCTTTGCACTTGAGCTCTTTCTTCATAGCGGACGTTGGTATCCTTGAGCATGGCTTCAAATTGATTGAGCTTGGCGTGGACGGCTTGAGTAGCTATCCAATGTTGGTGTCGCGTCATCGGTAGTTGATTCCCTTCTCCACTAGACATGGTTACAACTAAAACAAGAACTATGTGGTGGGTGGTTAGGAAAGACTACCAAAAGTGTCAAAACTTGCAAACCAAAATCGAAAAGGTGTTTCAAGTCGAGGAACAACCGATATGTATGCACACACACAAAACAAAACTCTATATGGTGTTAGGTATGGATGTGGAAAGCCAAATGGAAGAACCAAACGAAAAGTCTATTGTCAAAAGTGGGTAAGATCCAAAAGTCACAAGTCAAAGGCGGTGATCACAAAAGGCATACACAAGGTGGAACACACACGTGGGACAAAATGGGGTTAGCGCGACGGAAAATGAGCACGAACAAAATTGGTCCTAACGAAGACTACTAGCTCGGTGTCACGCTAACGCAAGAGAGACCGTGGCTTGGTTGCAAAATTGAGAAGCAACAAGATTTGCGCAAGACGCCTCTCTTCTCTTTTCTCTCTTTTGCTTAGAAGCTTTGGACTCTTTTGTGTATAGGTGTCACTCACACTCTTTTTCTTTTTCTTTTTCTCTTTTTTTTGTATGCTTAGAAGCTTTCTTTTCTCACTATCTATGTAAGTATGTCACACTTCTTTTGCCTATCTTTTCACACGAGCTTGCTTCGTAGCTTTGCTCAACACACGCACACCCTCACGGTCGGGACGCTTGCGCAATGCTTCGCAACACTAGAAAGCCACTCTCGATAGGAAAGGTACGCAAAGGAAGCTAAGGCTACAAGTTAGGGGCAAGTTATACCACTTGATGACGGTGGCCGACGATGTTGAACTTGCTATGGTGGAAGGTGTCAAATGAACCGCTTGGATCCTCGGGGTGCCGTCGTCGTTGTTGATGTTGCGGAAGCTTAGTGGTAGCTGAAATGGCACACACAACGAAGTCCAAACACAAGGGGTTAGTGCCAAAACGAAAAACGAAGAAAGCTGTCAAAATTTCGGCCAGGCGGAACTTCCGGTCCTGAGGGGCGGAACTTCCGGTCCCCGGGCGGAACTTCCGGTCCTCCGGGCGGAACTTCCGGTCGCAATCAGATCTGCGGGCTGTTCTTCGATTTGGGCGGAAATCCGGGCCGAAAATCTTCGAATTCGTGGAAAATTTGGCACTAAGAGCGGTGGGAAGGTGGGGGAATTGCAGATCAACACCAAAGACAAGTTTCTATTGGACCAAAACCACCAAAAACTCAACAAATCGCGAGATCCAACCAAGGCCAATTTGGGGCTATTTTTTGGAAAAAAAATTTGGGCGAAATTGGTGGAATTGGTGGGTGTGGGGGTCAAATCCGTGGCAACCAAGGAGCTCTTGATACCATATGATAAGGGCTAAGCCCGGGGATGTGCCCGATCTTCACGGATTTGAAGGGATACGTGGGGGTAGGTGGATGAACGCGATGAACACGTGGGGGAATCGCGGGGATACAACACACACACGCACACAATTCGAGTTTTCCCTCGTTGGCTCGAAACACCAACTCGATAGAGATTGCAGGAAAAGACCTTCCGGTAGAAGTCCCGCAAAGAGATCGACAAATCAAAGCTCGGGAGATCTAGAAGGGCGAAAAGACCGGAAGGCTTGATAGAAGTGCAAGCAAAAGACCAAATAGGTAGAAGTGCAAGCAAAAGATCAAACAAACGGTAGAAGTCGCCAAAGAGATCTTCACGAGTTGATAAGGAGCCCGGGTGGGGATACAAGATCATAGATCTAGGTAGGGTTCCCACAAGGGTGAGCTAAGCTCAGGTTTTCTTTCAAATCAAGTCTAATCTCAGATCTGAGCCAACTAGGCTATTTATAGGTAGGGGCGAAGAGTTAAGTTACATGCTGAAAAGTGCTGTTGTGCTGAAGTTCGCGGTGGCGGAAGTTCCGGTCATCTTGGGCGGAAGTTCCGGTCAGGGGCGGAAGTTCCGGTCCTGGGGGCCGGAAGTTCCGGCCAGGCCGGAAGTTCCGGCCAAGTTCCGAAAGCCCGTCCATTTCCTTGCAGGAACTTGGGCGGAACTTGGGCGGAAGTTCCGACCGGGCGGAAGTTCCGGTCCCTCGGGGCGGAAGTTCCGGTCCGATGCTTTTTCCTGCGCGCTGGAGGGCATCTTGGGGGCATCTTGGAGGAATCTGGCCGGAAGTTCCGGTCCTGGGGGGCGGAAGTTCCGGCCTGGGCGCTGTAGCTCCATCTTCATCGTTTCCAGCTCTCTCTCCAACGTCTTGGTCTCCATGGCTTGTGTCTTGGTCGATGTACCTGATTGAACATAGGGTATTTGCATGAAGTAGCAAGCCATCCAAGGGGGTGTCAAAGTCATAGGTAGAGAGGAGCGAATTCACCTCTTGGCGTAGTGCTTGGGCTCGAGCTCGTGTCATTGGACCACGAGGAGGGCTTGTCGGTCTTGATGTAGTGTCGACCTTGGGTGGGGCTGCATCATCTATAGGGAGCCACTAAGGAGGGGTAGTTTAGGCATACAAAGAGCATAGTGGGATGGTTTAGATTATGAGCTTCGATAGGGGTTGGGGATCTTCTCGGTGTCGACCGTGGATGTGACAGTGCCGTGATGACACGGCGGAGAGCATGGTGTGGAAGTAGATGATAACTTGTATGTGTTGGCGAGTCTCTCGATCGATCCTTGTTGCTAATGCAACAACTCTCAACCACTGCAAGATATTCGCAACTCCAACACTTGCGCACGTAGCCGCCGACCATGAAACGGTAAATTGCAATCTTCTAATCCCCAATGGAACAACAGATCACACAAACTTTCAGTAGCATAAAACTCCAGATCGCAACGAATTGGAGAGTGGGGAATCAATAGTTTTGCGTAGCAAACAACTATAAACTAGGGTTTATCTTAAATGTGGTCTAAACCTAATTTGGGGGCGTCCTGGGCACTTATATAGGGGTTCGGGACGACCAGGTCGAGAAAAATACAAGAAAACCGACCCGGATCGCGATCGGTGAAGTGACTCGGACATGGCCGGCTGGGGTCGGTCGGCCGGACAGGACCGGCCGGTCCGGTTTGGACCCGGGACCGGGCTGGGACCGTAACGGGGTGACAAACGAACACCCCCGGTTGGCACCGGTGCGAGCCGGTTGGCGTCGGGCTCACCCGGCGTGGGGGCCGTGTCGGCCGGTGTGGCGGCCGGTCGGGCGTGGCACCGGCCTGGACAGCGTCTTCCTCCCTTGCGCATGCCTCCCTCTCTCCCTCGCACGTCCATAGGATGTCTTCATGTCCAGCTTCACGCAGCTGCTCCTCTTCTCCTCGTGCGATGCTTGCTCCATCTTCGTACCTGATCATACATAAGTAGGACTTAGGCAGTATAAAGTTCTCATCAATCAAAGTATCATTTAGGAACAAGTTCACCTGTTGTTTAAGTAGCTTCGCACGAGCCCTTGTAATGGGTCCAATCCTGACTTCATTGGACTTGAGCTTCACAGCAGCATCGTCTTCATCTTGCAATGACGGAGGTAGTAGTGTAGTAGGGATGTCCTCATCATCCCCCCCTTCAAAAGGCGTCGACCTCGACGCTCCAAGGTCTTCTCCGTCATATGGTGTCAAATCAGCCACATTGAAAGAATTGCTGACACCAAACTCATCAATTGGAAGATCTATAGAGTATGCATTATCATTGATCTTGGCAAGCACTTTGTAAGGACCAGCACCACGAGGAAGCAACTTGGACTTCCGTAGCTTCGGGAACCTATCCTTGCGAAAATGTACCCAGACCATATCACCAGGCTTGAACAACATCTCCTTGCGCTTCTTGTTCACCCTTGCAGCATTGTTCTTGCCTTTCTTCTCTATCAACTCTTTAGTCTTCACATGTATCTTCCGTACAAAATCTGCCCTCTTTGATGCCTCCATATTGACTCTCTCATGTATGGGTAGAGGCAACAAGTCAAGTGGAGTAATGGGTTTGAAACCATACACCACCTCAAAAGGACACAGCTCTGTGGTAGAATGTACCGCCCTGTTGTAAGCAAACTCCACATGCGGCAAACAATCTTCCCACTCCTTCAAGTTCTTCTTTATCATGGATCTCAACAGTTGTGACAATGTTCTATTCACCACCTCAGTTTGACCATCAGTTTGGGGATGACAAGTAGTGCTGAACAGTAGCTTCGTCCCCAGCTTTCTCCAAAGCGTCTTCCAGAAGTAGCTCATAAACTTCACGTCACGATCAGAAACAATAGTCTTTGGGACTCCATGTAGACGTACAATCTCCCTGAAAAACAGGTTAGCAATATGCGACGCATCGTCGCTCTTGTGGCAGGCAATAAAGTGGGACATCTTAGAAAATCTATCCACTACCACAAATATAGAATCATGGCCTCTTTTAGTACGCGGCAAACCCAACACAAAATCCATACTAATGTCTTCCCATGGTGTAGTAGGTGCCGGTAAAGGAGTATACAAACCGTGAGGCTTCAGCTTGGACTTGGACTTGTTGCAAGTAATGCATCTCTTCACATACCTGTCCACATCCCGCCTCATCTTTGGCCAATAAAAGTGGTCAGCGAGCATGAGTAGCGTCTTCTCACGCCCAAAGTGACCCATCAAACCTCCAACATGTGATTCCTGCAATAAGAGCAAACGCACAGACGATTCTGGAACACATAGTTTGTTAGCTCTAAACAAGAACCCATCATGTATGTGATATTTTTCCCATGCTTTACCAATAGCACACAAGCGATATGGTTCAGCAAAATCATGATCAGTGGCATACAAATCACATAGTACTTCTAATCCAGGAATTTTAACATCAAGTTGAGTTAATAGCATATTCTTCCTAGATAGAGCATCAGCAACAATATTATCTTTTCCCTTCTTATGCTTAATAATGTATGGAAAAGACTCAATGAACTCAACCCACTTAGCAAGACGCCTATGCAAAGTAGATTGAGCTTTCAGATATTTCAAAGCTTCATGATCAGAATGTATGATAAATTCTTTTGGCCACAAATAATGTTGCCAAACCTCAAGAACTCTAATTAAAGCATACAATTCTTTATCATAGATAGGATAGTTCAACTTAGCACCAGAAAGTTTCTCAGAAAAATATGCAATTGGGCGACCCTCTTGCATCAACACACCACCAATTCCAATACCACTAGCATCACATTCAATCTCAAATTGCTTATTGAAATCAGGAAGTGCAAGCAACGGTGCAGAAGTTAACAATCGTTTCAGTTCATCAAAAGCATGATCTTGGGCAACGCCCCACTCAAATGCAACACCCTTTTTAGTCAATTCATTCAAAGGTGCAGCAATAGTACTAAAATTGGGCACAAATCTTCTATAAAACCCAGCAAGACCATGAAAACTTCTTACTTGACTCACATTCATGGGAGTAAGCCAATTTTGAATGCGTCCAATCTCAAAATCAACACGCACCATGTTGTTTACCTTCATCTCACCATTGTCACTTAACCACTGAATATAGTATGGATGCGGGTGCGGTAGATACTTCAACTTCAGCTTGGCACATAAATCCTTGCTTGCTAAATTGCGAAAACTCCCGCCATCAATAATGACCCTGCAAGCTTTATTGGGACCAACTAGTGCCTTTGTTTGGAACATATTTCAGCGCTGAGTAGATGCACTGTACATTAAAAGCACGCTGTGACACAACAATAGTGCAAGCTTCAGAAGGAAAAGCATCTTCACCATCAGTGTCATAGTCATCATCTTCTGGAGCATTCGGATCAGCATCATCTCCAGTCTCATACTCATTGTCCTCATTGATAATCATGACTTTGCGGTTAGGACAATCTCTCTTGAAGTGACCCTTGCCACCACATGTATGACAAGCCATATCACGGTTGCGCGCTGTAGACATGCTAGAACCAGTTCCACTTGCTGCAGGGACGGGCTTCTTTGTGTTGGACACATTGGAGACCGGCTTGCTAGACGAAGAAGGAACATCCGTAGGACGCGTAGATGGCGCCGTGGAGGGTGGCGCCTAGGCGTGTAGCGCCCAGCGCCTGTAGCACGTCCCTTTGCGCTTCTTCAGCCAACTGTGATTCAGCTTCTCTTGCATGATGTAGTAGTGCATTCATTGTAGTATAGCTGTGATGACGAACAATACCCTTGATGGTATACTTCAAACCATAGAGAAAACGCTGCATTGTCATCTCCAAAGACTCACGGACACGGGCACGCTGCATAAGCATCTCCATCTCCATATAATAAGCATCAACTGTCATAGTACCTTGTTTCAATTGAGTCAACTTATCAAAATTGAGCGCATATAATTGGTGGGATCAAAACGAGCGCATAACTCCTTCATCTGTCGCCAAGAAAGAATAGGCAACTCTTGATCCTCTTCGCGGGCAAGAACAATTCCATCCCACCAACGTAATGCATAGCCATCAAATTAGAAACAAGCATAACCTTCCTATCTTGGTATAATCATGTAGTCGCCAGTTTCTCAATCTTCAGCAAACATGAGAGATATTCTTCAACATCGTACCTCCTCCAAAGCGGGGAATTGAAAATTGTGGCTTACCCAAACCATCATCTTGTGGTTGTGGAGGAACACGACGGGCCCCGAGTTCAACAAAACTACGGCCATGGAGACCATCACCAACGCCACGTCCAACACCACGTCCACACGGCGGGGGCATGTGCATAATCAAAATCACCATGATTCCTTCGCACTGTGATGCATCATCTAAAGAAATGTTTGTTGAAGCTTCGCCTCAATTACCTTTGGTACGATGAGGAATTTGCATTTGCTCGAAGAAAGTGAATGATCGAAATTCGAGATGAAGCCGGGCGGGAGAGCCGGCCGAGTTGAATATATGGTGGTCTAGTCGAACCCTGAGGCTGTTCAGCAAATATGGCCCAAATTCGAAGAGGAGGCCGGCAGCATTTTGATAAATGATAGACGATATGGCCTTCAGATGCAGGCTGTGGGCGTGTTTGCATATGGGCCATCAAGCGAAAGCTGTGAAAATGATATCGTGTAGGGCATGTTTTTCCTACGGGCACATTAAACGCAGCTGTTTTGAGACAGAATAAACGTAAAAACGGTGGATTCCTAAATGGTCGTTTCTCCTTCCGATAAAGGACCCCAGCCGTGTTACCCTCGGCCGACTCGTCTTCTCCGCGGAAACAAACAAAATCTTCGCCCAAAAAAGCTTTAACCCTACTCCGCCGCCACTATCGCCATCACACGAGTCAATGGCGGTCTTTGAGGTCGACCCGCTACCATGGCTGCCGTGGGGACATCAAGTGATCGGCGGCGGCCGACGAGGCTGCCGCGGACCTACTACTTCCTAGCCCAAGACCCGTCGTCAGAGCATCAAGACTACTACATTGCGGTGATTGATCCGCCACCGCCACCTCAAGGCGCTTGGACCTCTGAGCGTAATGTGGTTTCGATCCGAGCGAGTACGTTCGGTGTGGGGCTTTTTCAATTGAACGGACCAAATTCGGAATGCGCTAGTTCAACATGGACAATATCGGTTGCGAACGGGGTCTTAGATTCTTGCATGTAGGGGAAGCGCCCCGAATCATCGATACTTTGTTGGATTTCGTCGAGGTTGGCTCATGTTCCTTGGCATGCACCCCGATTATCGCAACAATCGGACATTGCCAATCTTTGTGTCGACCTTTGGACAATTTCATACGGAACAACAATGATCCCATCAAGGAAGGCGTTGGTATATGTTTCCCTCCCTCGGTTGGTCTTGCATGATGGTATTTGGTAAATTTGGTGCAGTGGGAGGGGTCAGGGAATCTGGACAGCAACTTTATATCTTGACAACCATTTTGCGGATGTATTGCCAGCGGATGAAGATCAAATTCAGATGGATGGCAATCCACACCCTTTCCACTGGGAGTTGTTTGCCAAATAATAATCTCTTCGTCAATCCCCAATTTCAGTTGGGTGGGATCTTTGCTCAAGGTGACAATGATGATCAGCGAGCGGGGCAACAAGACAATGTAGACCCACAACAAGAACATGAGGAGGAAGAGGTGGAAGAAGTGCCCGAGTCAATGGTGTTGTCCATGTCGATGATTGGTTCATCGGTGAATATGCGAGGAAGTGATGCCACACCTACGGCATCAAAATCATGTGGTTAATTTAGGTATGGTGATCACCAGGTTTGGGCCGTACTTCCACCTAAAATGCAATGGGAAAAGGTGCTTTCGAGGATGCTGCCCTCTCTATATTTTTGCACAATTCTGTGGCTGTAAGGAATCAAAATTTCTTTGTTCTAGACTTCGATAGGCTACCATCCATGGGTGCTGTGGAGTTCATGGCAAGAAAATTTGGTGAAAGTCAAGGGTGGAGTGGGAGTGCCATGGAAGGAGGAACATAAGCATAGTCTTTTGGGAGAGACAAAGGAGCACAGAGGTGTTGGAGGAGGGCATTCTTTGTGGCTTGCTACTCCTCTGTCATGAGTAAAAGGAGAGGTACAAAGAGGTAAGCCTAAGCCACAACTTGTGCGGTCGAGGAAAGGAGGTTCACCGAAGCTGCACGAAAGAGGGATATAAGCCCAAGCCGGTCTTGTCTGTCAGCCTAAAATAAAGAAGAAATCTAGAGCTAAATTATTGATACGAATGTAGAGGAGGAGGAAGAGGACAGCTGCCAAGACAATGAAGTCTGAAGCTCAGATACATACCACCATTACTCCTGTGCATGTTCTAAGCGAGTGGGTTTATCATGGGAATTACCGAGAGCAAGTTAACGCGGGAGAAGCTTGAAAGTGAGGCCAAGAAAGGGGAGAAGTCTACTAACAAGAATGAATAAGCCAAGAACAAATATAGGGAAGTCTTGGTGATGGATATGGTGATGTTTTGTGGGGCTTATTTCAGTGCCGGTGGGTGTGTGAGTGTGTCCCTTTTGTAGAGTGTTTGTGTCAAACTTCCCAGTGATGCTACAAGTATGGTTTTGGTACATTATTTGGCTGAGTACGATCCTTGGTTTCGTGTGATTTTGTGTACATTATGGGTGGCTTACTTAGAAATGGATATTATGCGTGGTGTATGACATTGAGGTGGATGTGGGCTGATATTATGTGTCAGCTTTTGCATACTTGCTATGTTTTGGTTTAATTAATGAGTATTTTATCTAAGAAAATGGAGAATTCTGTTGGAATGTGAGGGGTATTAATGCTGAAAATAGGCGGAGACAAGTGCGAGCAAAGATAGAGGAAAGTGAATGTGACATTATCTATTTACAAGAAACAAAATGTGAGAGCTTTGATTGGAAAGCTATAAATTGTCCAAAACGTTTTGATTGCTTTGTTTGTCCTCCTTCGGTGGGTGCCTTAGGGAGATTTTGGTGCTTTGAACTACTATCTTTTCGAGAGTATTGGTGCAAACAAAAATATGGCATTATTGTCAACTTCACCTCTATGCATAACAATGAAGTTTGGACTATGGGGTGTGTCTATGGGCCTTGTCGGGGTGTGGAGAGAGATAATTTTGTGTCTTGGCTATATAACTTGCAAATACCTTTGAAGCAAATTGGTTGCTCTTTGGGAGATTTCAACTTTATGCGCTCGCAAGATAATAGAAATAAGCCTAGAGGGGACATTAATGATATGTTTGTTTAATGAAATCATTGGTCATCTTGGGCTGTTGGAAATTCCAATAAAAGGACGTGCTTATACATGGTCAAACATGCAAAAGGATCCATTATTAGCAATTGGACTAGTTCTTTACCGGTGCAAATTGGATCTCCTCCTACCCAAACACTATGGTGATTCCTCTAGCCAAGAATGGGTCTGGTCATGTCCCATGTATAGTCAACATTGACACAAATATACCAAAGCCAAGATTTTTAGATTTGACAATTACTGGGTGGATATGCAGGTTCTTGGAATGTGTAACTAGCTCTTGGGCAAAAGAATCAAGCAAAAGTACAGCTCGGCTAGAATGGGCGACAAGCTGAAGATGTTGAGGTATGAGCGAAAAAATGGCATGTGAGCTTGGCCAAATTAAAAGCCACGATTCAAAAATGCAATGAAGTGATCCTGGCTTTGGACACCTTGGAAGAGATGAGGGATCTGAGTGGAATTTAATTTTAGGAGTATTGTCAAGTTACACCTGGATGAGTTGTTATTGGTGAGTGCAGTTCTTGGAAAAGAAGTGTACTATAGGTGGATCAAACAAGAGGAAGATAACACTAAGTTCTTCCATGCAATGGCAACTAAGAGATATAGGAGAAACACCATTGCTATGTTGATTAATGAGGAGGGTGATGAAATAAATGATCATGACACAATGGTTTGGAATGCTTTAGATGAATACAAGAATAGAATGGGATGTTCTCAAGGTATCTCTATGCGGTTTGATCTAGAGAATTTTTGCGAGAAGAGAGATGATTTGGATGAGCTTACTAAACCATTTGAGCAAAAGGAGATGGATGAGGTCATAAAGGAGATGCGGTGGATAGAGCTCTGGGCCGGATGGATTCAATGGGTACATTTTTGAAGAAATGTTGGCACATAGTGAAGGAAGATTTTTATAAATTGGCAGCAGATTTTCATGATGAATCAATTCAATTAAAAAATATTAATGGTCCATACATTACTCTAGTGCAAAAGAAACAAGTGTCTGTCGGGGTTAATGATTTTCGTCCCATTTCATTGTGAATGTGTGTGTAAAATTCTTGACGAAATTGGTGCAAATCGTTTGCAAGGGAAGATTTTGGGTTGTATTCACAAAAATCAGTATGGTTTTTAAGGAACAGATCCATCGGGATTGCCTAGCATGGTCCTTTGAATACCTTTACCTTTATGGATCTCAAAACGGCCAATTGTCATCTTGAAGCTAGATTTTTGCGAGCTTTTGATACAATAGAGCATGAGGCTATTTTGAAGTTATGGAATTCAAGGTTTCAATAGGAAGTGGATAAATTGGGCCAAAAGCCATCATGTCCTCGGTACCTCTTCCATCTTGCTGAATGGAATACCGGAAAACAATTTGAATGTAAACGTGTGGTTCGACAAGGTGATCAATATCACCTTTGTTCTACATTTTTGGATCGATTTGCTACGATCGGCGATTAATGATATGGTGCTTTAAGGCACTAAATTGAGACCTATTGAAACTAATGAAGAAGATTTCCCAATAGTGCGGTATGCGGGACGATACGTTGTTAATCTCTGTTGATGAGGAATGATTGTTGGCACTCAAGGCTCTGCAGAAATTCTCAACCTCCTTGGTTTAAAGATAAATTATGAAAAATCCTATATGCTACCCATTAATGTGTCTGATGATAGGATTCGGCGGTTATCTAGATCGTTCGGTTGTTAGGTAGGCAAAATGCCTTTCACATACACAGGTCTACCCTTGGGTACAACAAAAGCAGACAATTGAATTATCACCTGTGGTATATCGACTAGAAAGAAAAGCGTGACTAGTTCTAGTTTTCTTTCCAGGGGTGCTCGATTACGATTGATAAATTCTGCCACAGCATCTATGCCTCTGCATTTCCTACATTCTTTGCAAATTCCGGTTATTTTAACTAAGCGGTGGACAGAATACTCGGACAATATTTGTGGAGAGACAAGGAGGAGCCTAAACGAGTCATTGGCGATGCGGGATATGATGTTGCAAGCCTAAAGCTTAAGGAGGATTGAGGATAGTTGATTTCCAAAAGCAGAATGCAGCTCTCTTATCAAATTCCTTGACAAATTCTACAATAAAGGATCTACAGGTAAATTTGGTTTGGAAGCCTACTACCGGGGGAAAGTTCCACATCTGAGGAACATTTGTGGATCTTTTTGGTGGAAGGATGTAATAAAGGTTGATAATTTTAGAGGTGTGGCTAAGGTGCAGCATGGGAGAGGTGATACATTATTATTTTGGTCGATGGCAGGAAATACGAGTTCTTCTCGCCTATGTGTAGAAGGTTTCCCAGATTATATTCTTTTGTGATCAATGAGAATTGTTCGATGGCTCAAGTATATCGATCCACGGGAGATGGGAATTTGTTCCATAGACCTCTATCACTTCAAGCCTATCAGGAGTTGTTGGAGTTACAAGGTATTATGCGAGTAACCCATTATGCGAAAGTAAAGATGTTTGGAAGTATTGTTGGGGTGAGAAATATACGGCTAGAAGTTTCTATACACATTCATTCACACATACGGGTGCCTAGGATCTATAAGTGGCTGCGGTCGTGTTGTATCATGAAGACAAAGGTGTTTGCATGGTTATTACTTTCAGATAGATTAAATACAAGGACTTATTACGCGGAGACATTGGAAGGTAGTGAGGATACACTACGTTTTGTGCCCAGGGAGGGTTATGAGGATCGGATACACTTATTCTTTGAGTGCAACTTTAGTGTGAGAATTTGGAACTACTTATGAGATACAATATGCGACCACATGATTATGTTGAGAAAGTGTTGGATCGAGGCGGAAGAAGTTTTGGACATCCTTTTTATGGAAGTGTTGATAGTGCTGTTGGAACATATGGATAATTAGAAATGGGAAATTTTTAGAAATGAGAAGTGCTCTTTCACTAAGTGGAGAAGCAAATTCATCCGGGATATCACTTTCTGTGCAATATAGAACTAAAGCAAAACATAAGGATAGTCTTCTTGCTTGGATTAAGTCTCTACCTTAGAGACAATAATCTGATCTTTCTTTTAGTTTTCTTTCTAGTTTCTTTAGTTCCTTTTTGTATATAATGTAAACTCCCCTTTTCTCCTTTAAATAAATAAAATTTGCTGTGGGGCTTTGCCTCACGAGTCCAAAGGTCAAAAAATCACCATGATTGTTGTCCTCATCTTCGAGTTGCGATTGGTATTGTGTTTGTACGAAAATCGTATCTCAGCGTGACTTGAGTCAATGTTTGTATGGAGCTTGAAGATCCGTCACATGAGTTTGGACTATTTTAAGTCATTAGCTTCATCAACCTTCAAGTTAACACTACGAATATACATCAAATGCTTCAGTACGCCACGGATTTCACGTTGCAAATGATCACGAGTGCCTCATATTCCATCCAAGTAACCGGCGTGGACGGATCCTTTTTCTGCATCACATCAAACTCAGAAGAAGACATGATTAGTAGGTTAGTGCACTAAACAAAAATCTTTGGTGGTACTCTCACAACTCACTCAAAACTGATAAGAAAGGTAAATCTTACCGCTCCAAAGTGAATTAGTATTGCTTACCAACTTGGATTGACAAACTAGTGCACGGATGTAGCAAAGCGAATATCAAGGGTATAAGAACAATCACACGGCAAAGCAGGATATATGTGGGGCTGTAGGTAGGCTACCTATTTGCACCAATAACAAGCTCTAGCGCTGACCGTAGAACAACCAATGATACTCACACAAGGCGATAAATGTGGCAATGCAACTATATGGATGAAAAGGTTGCAATGCACTCGAGAGACACTAGCAAAGCTCGAAACAGGCACAAGATTGCTCAACTACAGGTGCAGAAAAGTAAACTAGGCCTTCACTTGATCTTACTAGCACTTCACTTTTTACTTTTTGGATTTTCTTTTTATCAAACACACACTTGTAGCTCTTTTTGCTTCTTTTCTATTTTTTATGACTCAACTCTTTGTAACACGGCCAACAGAAATTGCAAAGTGATGGCGTGTAACTCACACGTTCGTTGGGAACAAGAGGAAGGTATGATGCGCACGGTAGCAAGTTTTCCCTCGAGAAAGAAACCAAGGTTTAATCGAACCAGAGGAGGGAGCCAAGAAGCACGTTGAAGGTTGATGGTCGCGAAATGTGATGCGGCGCAACACCGGGGATTCCGGCGCCAACTAGGAACCTGCACAACACAACCAAAGTACTTTGCCCCAACGAAACAGTGAGGTTGTCAATCTCACCGGCTTGCTGTAACAAAGGATTAAACGTATCGAGTGGAAGATGTTTGCAAAGAAAACAGTAAAACAAGTAGATTGTATGCTATGGAAAGAATAGGACCGGGGTCCACAGTTCACTAGAGGTGTCTCTCCCATAAGATAAAAGCATGTTGGGTGAACAAATTACGGTCGGGCAATTGACAAATAGAGAAAGGCATAACAATGCATATACATGACATGGTAAATATAGTGAGATTTAATTGGGCATTACGACAAAGAACATAGACCGCCATCCAACTGCATCTATGCCTAAAAAGTCCACCTTCAGGTTATCGTCCGAACCCCCTCCAGTATTAAGTTGCAAAGCAACAGACAATTGCATTAAGTATTGTGCGTAATGTAATCAATAACTACATCCTTAGACATAGCATCAATGTTTTATCCCTAGTGGCAACAGCACATCACAACCTTAGAACTTTCTGTCACTGTCCCAGGTATCAATGAAGGCATGAACCCACTATCGAGCATAATTACTCCCTCTTGGAGTTAAGAGTAAAAACTTGGCCAGAGCCTCTACTAATAACGGAGAGCATGCAAGATCATAAACAACACATGAACAATAGATTGATAATCACCATAATCATAGTACTCTCTATCCATCGGATCCGACAAACACAACATATAGAATTACATATAGATGATCTTGATCATGTTAGGCAGCTCACAAGATCTAACAATGAAGCACAACAAGGAGAAGACGACCATCTAGCTACTGCTGGACCCATGGTCCGGTGAACTACTCACTCATCACTCCGGGGCGATCATGGCGATGAAGAGTCCTCCGGGAGATGAATCCCCTCTCCGGCAGGGTGCCGGAGGCGATCTCCAGAATCCCCCGAGATGGGATTCGCGGCGGCGCGTCTGGAAGGTTTTCCGTATCGTGGCTCTCGGTACTGGGGGTTTCGCGACGGGAGCTTTAAGTAGGCGGAAGGTCAACGCGAGGGGCCACACGAGGGGCGGGGGCAGGTCGGCGCGGCCGGGGCCTGGGCGCGCCGGCCCCTCGGCCACCTCGTGGCCCCGTTAGGTCTTCGGTCTTCGGAAGCTTCGTGCAAAAATAGGACCCTGGGCGAAAGTTTCGTCCAATTCCGAGAATATTTCTTTACTAGGATTTCTGAAACCAAAAACAGCAAAAACAGCAACTGGCTCTTCGGCATCTTGTTAATAGGTTAGTTCCAGAAAATGCATAAATATGACATATAATGTGCATAAAACATGTAGGTATCATCAATAAAGTAGCATGGAACATAAGAAATTATCGATACGTTGGAGACGTATCAGCATCCCCAAGCTTAGTTCTGCTCGTCCCGAGCAGGTAAAACGATAACAAAGATAATTTCTGAAGTGACATGCCATCAAAATCTTGATCATACTATTTGTAAACATATGTAATGAATGCAGCGATCAAAGCAAAGGTAATGACATGAGTAAACAACTGAATCATATAGCAAAGACTTTTCATGAATAGTACTTCAAGACAAGCATCAATAAGTCTTGCATAAGAGTTAACTCATAAAGCAATAAATCAAAGTAAAGGTGTTGAAGCAACACATAAGAAGATTAAGTTTCAGCGGTTGCTTTCAACTTGTAACATGTATATCTCATGGATATTGTCAACATAAAGTAATATAACAAGTGCAATATGCAAGTATGTAGGAATCAATGCACGGTTCACACAAGTGTTTGCTTCTTAAGGTGGAAGGAGATAGGTAAACTGACTCAACAATAAAAGTAAAAGAATGGTCCTTCGAGAGGAAAGCATCGATTGCTGTATTTGTGCTAGAGCTTTTATTTTGAAAACATGAAACAATTTTGTCAACGGTAGTAATAAAGCATATGAGTTATGTAAATTATATCTTACAAGTTGCAAGCCTCACGCATAGTATACTAATAGTGCCCGCACCTCGTCCTACTTAACTTGGACTACCGGATCTTTGCATGCCATGTTTCAACCAAGTGTCACAAAGGGGTACCTCCATGCCGCCTGTACAAAGGTCCAAGGAGAATGCTCGCATTTCGGATTTCTCGCTTTTGATTATTCTCAACTTAGACATCCATACCGGGACAACATGGACAACAGATAATGGACTCCTCTTTAATGCATAAGCATGTAGCAAAGTTATTATTCTCATATGAGATTGAGGATATATGTCCAAAACTGAAACTTCCACCATGATTCATGGCTTTAGTTAGCGGCCCAATGTTCTTCTCTAACAATTTTGCATGCTCCAACCACTAAAATGATAGACCTTCAGACAAGACGGACATGCATAGCAACTCACATGATATTCAACAATAGTTGATGGCGTTCCCCAGAAACATGGTTATCGCACAACAAGCAACTTAATAAAATATAAAGTGCATAAGTACATATTCAATACTACGATAGTTTTTAAGGCTATTTTGTCCCATGAGCTATATATTGCAAAGGTGAATGATGGAATTTTAAAGGTAGCACTCAAGCAATTTACTTTGGAATGGCGGGTAAATACCATGTAGTAGGTAGGTATGGTGGACACAAATGGCATAGTGGTTGGCTCAAGGATTTTGGATGCATGAGAAGTATTCCCTCTCGATACAAGGTTTAGGCTAGCAAGGTTATTTGAAGCAAACTCAAGGATGAACAAGTGCAGCAAGACTCACATAAAAGACATATTGTAAACATTATAAGACTCTACACTGTCTTCCTTGTTGTTCAAAACTCAATACTAGATATTATCTAGACCTTAGAGAAACCAAATATGCAAATCAAATTTTAGCAAGCTCTATGTATTTCTTCATTAATGGGTGCAAAGCATATGATGCAAGAGCTTAAACATGAGCACAACAATTGCCAAGTATCACATTATCCAAGACATTTTTAGAATTACTACATGTAGCATTTTCCAATTCCAACCATATAACAAATTAACGAAGAAGAAACTTCGCCTTGAACATTATGAGTAAAGCCTAAGGACACATGTGTCCATATGCAACAGCGGAGCGTGTCTCTCTCCCACAAAGTGAATGCTAGGATCCATCTTATTCAAACAAAAACAAAAACGAAAACAAACCGACGCTCCAAGTAAAGAACACCAGATGTGACTGAATAAAAATATAGTTTCAGGGAGGAACCTGATGATGTTGTCGATGAAGAAGGGGATGCCTTGGGCATCCCCAAGCTTAGATGCTTGAGTCTTCTTAAAATATGCAGGGATGAACCACGGGGGCATCCCCAAGCTTAGAGCTTTCACTCCTCTTGATCTTAGTATATCATTCTCCTCTCTTGACCCTTGAAAACTTCCTTCACACCAAACTTCAAGCAAACTCATTAGAGGGTTAGTGCATCATTAATAATTCACACATTCAGAGGTGACACAATCATTCTTTTCACTTCTGGACATTGCATAATGCTACTGGACATTAATGGATCAAAGAAATAAATCCAACATAGCAAAAGAGGCAATGCGAAATAAAAGGCAGAATCTGTCAAAAACAGAACAGTCCGTAAAGACGAATTTATAAATGGCACCAGACTTGCTCAAATGGAAAAACTCAAAACTAATGAAAGTTGCGTATATATCTGAGGATCACGCTCGTAAATTGGCAGATTTTTTCGAATTTTCTACAGGGAATTATGCCCAGATTCGTGACAGACAGCAATGCTGTTTCTGCGCAGCGATCCCAAATATAACATCAACTTTGACATAGAAACTTTACTTGGCACAAAAACATGATAAGGAGAGGTTGCTACAGTAGTAAACAACTTCCAAGACTCAATAAAACAAAAAATTGCTGTAGGTAAAAACATGGGTTGTCTCCCATAAGCGCTTTTCTTTAACGCCTTTCAGCTAGGCGCAGAAAGTGCAAATCAAGTAACATCGAGAGTAGAAGCATCAACATCATAGCTTGTTCTAATAATAGAATCAAAAGGCAACTTCATTCTCTTTCTAGGGAAGTGTTCCATACCTTTCTTGAGAGGAAATTGATATTTAATATTACCTTCCCTCATATCAATAACAGCACCAACAGTTCGAAGAAAAGGTCTTCCCAACACAATTGGACAAGATGCATTGCATTCGATATCCAAGACAACAAAATCAACGGGGACAAGGTTATTGTTAACCGTAATATGCACATTATCAATCCTCCCCAAAGGTTTCTTTTTAACATTATCGGCGAGATTAACATCCAAATAACAATTCTTTAATGGTGGCAAGTCAAGCATATCATAAATCTTTTTAGGCATAACAGAAATACTTGCACCAAGATCACATAAGGCATTACATTCAAAGTCATTGAATTTCATTTTAATGATGGGTTCCCAACCATCTTCTAACTTTCTAGGAATAGAAGTTTCAAGTTTTAGTTTCTCTTCTCTAGCTTTTATGAGAGCATTTGTAATATGTTTTGTAAAGGCTAAATTTATAGCACTAGCATTAGGACTTTTAGCAAGTTTTTGTAAGAACTTTATAACTTCAGAGATGTGGCAATCATCAAAATCTAAATCATTATGAGCTACAGCAATGGGATCATTATTCCCAAGGTTGGAAAAAATTTCAGCAGTTTTATCACAAGCAGTTTCAGCAGTTTTAGCAATTTCAGGCAGTTTTGTACGCTTTGCACTAGGAGTAGAAACATTGCCAACACCAATTATATTACCATTGATAGTAGGAGGTGTAGCAACATGTGAGGAATTAGCATTACTAGTGGTGGTAATAGTCCAAACTTTAGCTACATTATTCTCTTTAGCTAGTTTTTCATTTTCTTCTCTATCCCACCTAGCACGCAACTCAGCCATTAATCTTATATTCTCATTAATTCTAACTTGGATGGCATTTGCTGTAGTAGTAATCTTATTATCAAGATCATTATTAGGCATAACTTTCAACTTTAAAAGATTAACATCAGAGGCAAGCCTATCAACTCTAGAAGCGATAGTATCAATTTTATCAAGCTTTTCCTCAACAGATTTGTTAAAAGCAGTTTGTGTACTAATAAATTCTTTAAGCATGGCTTCAAGACCAGAGGGTACACTTCTATTATTGTTGTAAGAATTCCCATAAGAATTACCATAACCATTACCATTAGTAGAAGGATATGGCCTATAGTTATTACCAGAGTTGTTCCTATAAGCATTGTTGTTGAAATTATTTTTAATGAAATTCACATCAACATTTTCTTCTTGAGCAACCAATGAAGCTAAAGGAACATTATTTGGATCAACATTAGATCTACCATTCACAAGCATAGACATAATCACATCAATCTTATCACTCAAGGAAGAGGTTTCTTCAACAGAATTTACCTTCTTACCTTGTGGAGCTCTTTCAGTGTGCCATTCAGAGTAATTCACCATCATATCATCAAGAAGTTTTGTAGCCGCCCCAATGTGATGGACATAAAAGTACCTCCAGCAGCTGAATCCAATAAATTCCGCGAAGAAAAATTTAGTCCTGCATAGAAGGTTTGGATGATCATCCAAGTAGTCAGTCCATGGGTTGGGCAATTCTTTACCAAAGTTTTCATTCTCTCCCATGCTTGAGCAACATGTTCAGTATCTAATTGTTTAAAATTCATTATGCTACTTCTCAAAGAAATAATTTTAGCGGGAGGATAATATCTACTAATAAAAGCATCCTTGCATTTAGTCCATGAATCAATACTATTCTTAGGCAAAGATAGCAACCAATCTTTAGCTCTTCCTCTTAATGAGAAAGGAAACACTTTCAATTTAATAATATCACCATCTACATCTTTATACTTTTGCATTTCACAAAGTTCAACAAAATTATTGAGATGGGCAGCAGCATCATCAGAACTAGCACCAGAAAATTGTTCTCTCATGACTAGATTTAGTAAAGCAGGTTTAATTTCAAAGAATTCTGCTGTAGTAGCAGGTGGAGCAATAGGTGTGCATAGGAAATCATTATTATTTGCATTTGTGAAGTCACACAACTTAGTATTTTCAGGGTTGGCCATTTTAGCAACAGTAAATAAAGCAAACTAGATAAAGTAAATGCGAGTAACTAATTTTTTTGTGTTTTTGATATAGCAAACAAGATAGCAAATAAAGTAAAACTAGCAACTAATTTTTTTGTATTTTGATTTAGTGCAGCAAACAAAGTAGTAAATAAAATAAAGCAAGACAAAAACAAAGTAAAGAGATTGAGAAGTGGAGACTCCCCTTGCAGCGTGTCTTGATCTCCCCGGCAACGGCGCCGGAAAAACGATGGCGTGTAACTACACGTTCGTTGGGAACCCCAAGAGGAAGGTATGATGCGCACAGTAGCAAGTTTTCCCTCAGAAAAGAAACCAAGGTTTAATCGAACCAGGAGGAGCCAAGAAGCACGTTGAAGGTTGATGGTCGCGAAATGTGATGCGGCGCAACACCAGGGATTCCGGCGGGAACCTGCACAACACAACCAAAGTACTTTGCCCCAACGAAACAGTGAGGTTGTCAATCTCACCAGCTTGCTGTAACAAAGGATTAAACGTATCGAGTGGAAGATGTTTGCAAAGAAAACAGTAAAACAAGTAGATTGTATGCTATGGAAAGAATAGGACCGGGGTCCACAGTTCACTAGAGGTGTCTCTCCCATAAGATAAAAGCATGTTGGGTGAACAAATTACAGTCGGGCAATTGACAAATAGAGAAAGGCATAACAATGCATATACATGACATGGTAAATATAGTGAGATTTAATTGGGCATTACGACAAAGAACATAGACCGCCATCCAACTGCATCTATGCCTAAAAAGTCCACCTTCAGGTTATCATCCGAACCCCCTCCAGTATTAAGTTGCAAAGCAACAGACAATTGCATTAAGTATTGTGCGTAATGTAATCAATAACTACATCCTTAGACATAGCATCAATGTTTTATCCCTAGTGGCAACAGCACATCACAACCTTAGAACTTTCTGTCACTGTCCCAGGTATCAATGAAGGCATGAACCCACTATCGAGCATAATTACTCCCTCTTGGAGTTAAGAGTAAAAACTTGGCCAGAGCCTCTACTAATAACGGAGAGCATGCAAGATCATAAACAACACATGAACAATAGATTGATAATCACCATAATCATAGTACTCTCTATCCATCGGATCCCGACAAACACAACATATAGAATTACATATAGATGATCTTGATCATGTTAGGCAGCTCACAAGATCTAACAATGAAGCACAACAAGGAGAAAACGACCATCTAGCTACTGCTATGGACCCATGGTCCAGGGGTGAACTACTCACTCATCACTCCGGAGGCGATCATGGCGATGAAGAGTCCTCCGGGAGATGAATCCCCTCTCCGCAGGAGGCGATCTCCTGAATCCCCCGAGATGGGATTCGCGGCGGCGTCTCTGCAAGGTTTTCCGTATCGTGGCTCTCGGTCTGGGGGTTTCGCGACGGGAGCTTTAAGTAGGCGGAAGGTCAACGCGAGGGGCCACACGAGGGCCCCGGGGGCGGTCGGCGCGGCAGGGGCTGGCGCCGCGCCGGCCAGCCTGGCCACCTCGTGGCCCCATAGATAGGTCTTCGGTCTTCTGGAAGCTTCGTGCAAAAATAGGACCCTGGCGCGTTTCGTCCAATTCCGAGAATATTTCTTTACTAGGATTTCTGAAACCAAAAACAGCGAAAACAGAAAACTGGCTCTTCGGCATCTTGTTAATAGGTTAGTTCAGAAAATGCATAAATATGACATATAATGTGCATAAAACATGTAGGTATCATCAATAAAGTAGCATGGAACATAAGAAATTATCGATACGTTGAAGACGTATCAAAGCACCAAAACCCTAATGAGCAACCTGTCGAGCGGTAAAACTAGTCTCTTGTGGGAAAGTTCCTAGTCATATATCAAAAGGATGTGTCTATGGTTGGGAACAAACAACTGTACGCTATGTGGACTCGGAGTAACAAAAACTGAAACTAGATGATAGCGGAGACCAAACCCTAACAATACTAGATGGAAGAAAAGATACGCAAAAACAACTACGAAAAGCAACTAAAACTCGAAATTATGCAATCTAAGGCTATGGCAAACCCTAACCCTAACTTTTTTGGCTTTTTAGGAAGGAAACACTCACAACTCAACTATGGGGTGGATTGTGGATGGCTTACCGAGGAAAACTGAAATCTGATACCAAGATGATAAGGGGTTGCCCGGTGATAAGGGGTTGCCGATCTTCTCGATGAGATGGTGGATGTGATGAACTGTGATGAACACAACGGAGATACACGATGATGAAGTGGATGATAACTTGTATGACGCATCGAGTCTCTCGATTGATCCTGTCGCCAATGCAACAACTCTCAACCCTGCAAGATATTCGCAACTCCACACACTTGCGCACGTAGCCGCCGACCACAGCGGTAAATTGCAATTTCTAATCCCCAATGGAACCAGATCACACAAACTTTCAGTAGCATAAAACTCCAGATCGAAAACGAATTGGAGAGTGTTGGTATCAATAGTTTTGTGTAGCAAACAACTATGAACTTCGGGTTTGTCTTAGCATGGTCTAAACCTAGACGAGGACGTCACGAGCACTTATATAGGGTTGGACGACCGAAGAGACAAAGAGAAAAATAAATTAAAAACCGACCCGGATCGGGATCTAGTCGAGGCAGCTCGGACACGGCAGTCGGCACGAGAGGCGCATCGGCAAGACGAGATCGCGGTGAGTTTCAGGCCGAACTTGAGAGACCGGGCTAGGGCAAGACCAGAGAGTGAAACAAGCAAGAACACAGTTGCTGATGTAAGCCGGTTAGCGACGGGCTCACCGGCATGGGCGGTTGGATCGGGCTGAGGCCGGAGCCGAGTGCCGTGGCGGCCGGTCGGGCCGAGAGCGTGGCATCGGCACCGGACGGCGTCTTCCTCCCTCGCGCATGCCTCCCTCTCCTCCCTCGCGCGTCCATGGGATGTCTTCATGTCCAGCTTCATGTCCAGCTTCACGTCCAGCTGCTCCTCTTCTCCTCGTGCGATGCTTGCTCCATCTTCATACATGATCATACATAATTAAAAGGACTTGGGCATTATAAAGTTCTCATCGATCGAAGTATCATTTGGAGTGAATTGCAACAGCCAGTTTGCTTCGCACGAGCCCTTGTAATGGGTCCAATCTGACTTCATTGGACTTGAGCTTCACAGCAGCATCGTCTTCATCTTGCAATGACGGGTAGTAGTGTAGTAGGGATCTCCTCATCATCTTCGTCAGAGGGTGGTGGTGTCGGTATGGCCAGAGGCGGCAGTGCGAGTCTTCCTCCGTCAAGCGAAGAAGCAGTCACAGAAGCCATTCCCGTGGACGATGAGTCACGGAGCCTTCCTAGGCAACGTCTCCTTCTTCGCTCTCCTCTTCCATGCTTCGTGACATCGGACTTGAAGCGCGATTCTTGATGATGACCATGATGCGGATAAGGCAGAAGGTGGGGCTGCATCATACGCTGAAGAAGGAAGCTGAAGTGCAAAGGAGACCTCAACAATCAAGTTCAAGAACTCAATGAGAAGATTGAAACTCAAGGCAATGAGTTGAAGGCAACACTCGCCATACAAGGTCAAGAAACAAGAGAAATGAAGACGGCATTGGACAACATCCTCCATACACTCAACCGTCAAGAAGATAGAAGACACCATTCAACTCATAGCTCAAGGTCACGAGCTCCTACATCGTCGCATCATGATTCCAATCAAGACCCACGCCACCATAATGTGGATGCTCAAGTGCTTCAACAACAAGCTCAAGAAGCTAGACAGCTTCGACCGACTTGACCAAGAACACCAGCACCCCGAAGAGCGCCTTCAACGAATCTCCATGCTCAATTCCGCAAAGAGCAAGAAAGCCTAAAGCATGATCAAGAGCTAGTCGTGCAAGGGAACAAGAACGTATCCACAATGAACAACAAGCACTTGAAGAACAAGACGACAACATCAAGCCAAGAAGCTCAAGATAGAAGACAATGCCTTAATAAAGAGGAGCAAAGGCAAGCGCACCAAGAACGCCAAATCATCAATGTTGTTCAACCTCAACGTGATGGGGCTCAACGCCCTCAAGGTCAAGACAATCGTCGCCATCGATGATCACCTCATGGTAGAAGACCACATCATCGGGCACGAGAGGTTGAGATAAATGAAGAATCAAGTCATCACCAAGCATCAAGTGAAGAAAGTGTGATGCCTCACACAACCGCAACAATGAAGCTCAAGGTCATGGAAGACCGCCTCCTCGTCAACAACATAGAAACAACAATGAAGATGCTCAAGGTCCACAACCTCAACCTCAACAACGTCAAGACCATGGTGAAGAAAGACCACCTCCTAGACGCAATGACCGTAATGAGGAAGAAATCTTTGGGAAGCTAAAGTTCACCATGCCCAAGTTCCAAGGAGAAGAAGACCCCGATGCATACTTGTCTTGGGTACTCAAGGTTGACAAGATCTTCCGCATCCACAACTTCTCCGAAGCAAAGAAAGTGGCCATGGCATCACTTGAGTTTGAGGGATATGCAAATGTTTGGTGGGAAGAAGTAAACAAGAAGCGTGAGAAGGAAGACTTAGACCCATTGACACATGGGAAGAGATGCAAGAAGTCATGCACACCCGCTTTGTGCCCACCCACCACAAACGTGACCTCTTCAACAAGCTCACTCAACTCAAGCAAAGCTTCAAGTCCGTTGAGGAGTATTACAAGGAGATGCACATGACCATGATGAGTGCGAATGTGGATGAGCGAGAAGAGCAAACAATGGCAAGGTTCTTGAATGGATTGAACATCCCCGTCAAGAGGATAGTGGAATTCTTGCCTTACACCAACATGGTTGAGTTACTTCATAAGCTACAAGGGCAAGAGCGTGGTTGTCTACTTTGATGATATTCTCATTTATAGCAAAAATCTCGAGGAACATGTTCAACATGTGAGAGAAGTCTTATGCATCTTACGCAATGAGAGGCTTTATGCAAATTTTCCAATGCACATTGCACAAAACAAGTTGGTTTTTCTTAGTTTCATTGTTCCGTCAATGGCATTCAAGTGTACTCTTCGAAGGTTGGGGCTATTCATAATTGACCCACGCCAACCAACGTTGCCCAAGTTCGAATCTTCCATGATATTTCTGGCTTCTGCACGTTTTGTGAAGGATTTTAGCACCATCGCTTGCCCTTTGAACGAGCTCACTAAAAAGAATGTTCCATTTGTTTGGGGCAAAGCACAACAAAAGCTTTTGATGAATTGAAAAAGAAACTTACCGAAGCACCTCTTCTCGTCCTTCCAAACTTTGCAAAAACTTTTGAGATTGAGTGTGATGCGAGTGGACTCGGTATTGGTGGAGTCCTTATGCAAGATGGAAAACCCGTGGCATACTATAGTGAGAAGTTAGATGGCGCACGCCTCAACTATCCTATGATAAAGAATTGTATGCTTTAATTCGAGTTCTTGAGGTTTGGCAACATTACTTGTGGCCAAAAGAGTTATCATTCATTCCGACCATGAGTCTTTGAAGAATTTGAAAAGTCAAAACAATTTGAACAAAAGACATGCAAAATGGGTTGAGTTCATTGAGTCCTTTCCATATGTAATCAAATACAAGAAGGGAGGACAATGTTGGCGGATGCTCTTTCCCGCAAGCTCACCCTTTTACTCACTCGTTTGGCCCAATTTTTGCAAAGTGTTCCATTGAAAAGGGCATCGATGATTTCTATTTGCACCAAGGATTCTTGTTCAAGGGCAACAAACTTTGTATTCACATGTCTTCGCTTCGCCTTTTGCTCTTACAAGAATCGCATGGTGGTGGTCTCATGGGTCACTTTGGACGAGAGAAGACATATGCCATGCTATCCACTCACTACTATTGGCCAAGAATGTACCGAGACGTGGAACGCCTTTGCCGCCGGTGTACAACATGCTTACAAGCTAAGTCCTCTTCCAATCCATATGGTCTTTATACACCGTTGCCTATTCCTTATGCTCCTTGACCTCGAACTAAATATGGTCATGATTCAATCTTTGTGGTAGTTGATAGATTCTCAAAAATGGCTCATTTTATACCATGCTCCCGAACGGATGATGCTTCACATATTGCCTCCTTGTTTTTTAGGGAAATTGTGAGACTCCACGGTGTACCAAGAAGCATTGTCTCCGACCGAGATGTCAAGTTCATGAGCTATCTTTGGAAGACACTAATGGCCAAGTTCAACGTCAAGCTTTTGTTCTCATCATCCTCACACCCCCAAACCGATGGGCAAACCGAAGTGGTGAACCGAAGCCTCTCCACACTACTACGAGTCCTCGTCAAGAAGAATTTGAAAGCATGGGAAGATTGCATCCCACATCAGTTCTCTGGCAACGCCAAGCGCAAACAATCCCTTCATGGTCGTATAGTTTGAACCACCTACGGCGATCGACCTCCTTCCTCTTCCGCTACATGAGCAAGTAAACATGAACATCGACAAGCGAGCCCAATACATGAAGAAACTCCATGAAGACACAAGGGCAACAATCGAGGTCAAGCCACTAGACTAAACATGAAGAAAAAGGCACGGATCTTCAATGAAGGCGACCTAGTATGGATACACCTTCGCAAAGACATGTTCCTCAAGAGCTCCAAGCTCAAGCCCCGAGGCGATGGTCCCTTCAAGGTCCTCAAGCGCATCAACAACAACGCCCTCGTCTGTTGACATACCAACATCGAAGTACTTGGTAGAGCAACATTCAATGTCATCGGATCTTCCTCTATCTGTGGAGATGAGGAGAACATAAGTCGAGGGCTCTTTACTTAAGGGGAGATGATACGGGGTGGCTTTTGGACACCTCCTCCTCAAGACCGACAAGCCCTCCTCATGGTCCAATGACACGAGCTCGAGCCAAAGCCATACACCAAGAGGTGAATTCGCTCCTTTCCACGTATACATTTGATACCTCATTGGATGGCATACTACTTCATATGCCTGTGTTCAATGGGTAATAGTCAAGGCATGAACATGGAGACCAAGCCAATGGAGAGGCAGAGCAAAGATGGAGAATATGGAACTCAGTAGCTCGGTAGAAATCTTAGCCCCCTCAGACAGGAACCAGCCCAGTCCTCCCAGAGATGTTGTCTAGAAGCGCCAGAGAAGAGGATCCGGTCGGAACTTCCGCCCCCGAGGACCGGAACTTCCGCCCTGCCCGAACTGTAGTCCAAGTTCCACCCCAGTTCAAGGCTCAGCTGAGCCGGGATGTTGCTGCAGCAAAACGGTCATTTCGGAACTAGGGCCAGGATTAGCCAGATCACAGCCAGCCAGGAACAGCCCCTTGGACAGACTTCCTTCAGCAGGAACAGAATACTGAGGCGGAACGCTTCGCCCTGCCGACTTTCAGCCCAAGTGCCCTATTCGGCATGTAACTTGTCCGCCGCCCACCAACTATAAATATTGTGGCTCAGATGCAGGATAGACTTGAATTGAGAAAGAACTTAGACACTCTCCCCATGTGGGAAACCCTACCATAGATCCTGAATCCTTTGTATCACTCCTTGTTGAATCCTTGTGATCTCTTTGGTGACTTCTATCAATTGTTGGTCTTTTTCTTGCACTTCTACCTATTTGGTCTTTTTCTTGCACTTCTACCAACCTTGATATTTTCACCCTTCTAGATCTCGCGTGTTTCGATTTGTCGATCTCTTTGCGGGACTTCTACCGAAAGGTCTTTTCCTGCAACTTCTATCGAGTTGGTGGTTCGGGCCAACGAAGGACAAACCAATTTGTGTGTGTGTGTGTGAGTTTGTACCTCACAGTCAGCATGAACTACCACCACCTCTCCCCACGAATCCCACCCCAAATCTTGTTGACCTCTTCCCACCAAACATTTGCATATCCCTCAAACTCAAGTGATGCCATGGCCACTTTCTTTGCTTCGAGTAGTTGTGGATGTGGAAGATCTTGTCAACCTTGAGTACCCAAGACAAGTATGCATCGGGGTCTTCTTCTCCTTGGAACTTGGGCATGGTGAACTTTAGCTTCCCAAAGATTTCTTCCTCATTCGGTCATTGCACGTCGATGTATTGGTCTTGCATCTCTTGATCCTCATTATTGTTGAGGTTGTTGATGATTCTCTGTATCTTCATTTTGGCGGTTTTGGAGGAGGGACGCCTTCCATGTGGTTAAGGTGTGGCATTACATAGCTACTTGGTGCTTCGTCTTCATTAAGCGACTTGCTTCACCTTGATGGGCATGAGGTGCTTAGGCAGAGCTCGATGATTGAAAGGATTGTGTCTTATTGTCCATGTTGTTCCTTCTTGCGCCATCATCTTGAGGAGCATCAATATTGATGATTTGGCGTTCTTGGTTCACTTCTTGTTCGGCATTATGGTGGTGCCTTTGAGCATTGGCCACTTGAGATGGGCGAGGTTGCCCTTGATGACGTGCGTCTTGCTCTTGGCGGAGCCTTTCTTGCTCACGTGCATGAAGGAGATCTTGATCATGACGAAGGCGTTGTTGTTCCTCTTGGAATTGAGCTTCACGATTTGCTTGTTGTAGCCTTTCTTGTTCAAGTTGAGCTCTTGCTTGCTCCATTTTTTGAGCTTGTCGTTGAAGTAGAGCATCCACATTATGGTGGTGTGGGTCATCATTAGAGGCATGATGAGATGGTGACGGAGTTCGATGCCTTGAACTATGAGAGCGCGAAGACCTTGAGTGTTGGCTTCGGTTGTTGGCGATGGTTGGCAATAGCTTGCTCAAGGCGTGCCAACCTTTCTTCTTGTCTTCTCATGCTTTCCATGTTTTGTTGACCTTGAATAGCGAGTGTGGCCGTCAATCTCATGGCCTTGAGCATCAAGCTTGTCATGGAGGTCTTGCACTTGGACATTGAGGTCCCTTCTTTGCACTTGAGCTCGTTCTTCATAGCGTAAGACGGTCTCATCTATCCTTGCCGTGAGGTCATGTATGCTCTTGTTGACGGCTTGAGTAGCGATCCAATGTTGATGCCGCGTCATGGGTAGTTGGTTCCCTTCTCCACTAGACATGGTTACAAACTAAAACAAGAACTATGTTGTGGGGGTTAGAGGAAAACTCACAAGTAAGTCAAAGACTCACAACAAAATTGGAAAGGTGTGTCAAGGTGAGGAACAACCGGTTACACACACAAAAACAAAACTCTATATGGTGTTAGGTATGGATGTGGAAAGCCAAATGGAAGAACCAAACGAAAAGTCTATTGTCAAAAGTGGGTAAGATCCAAAAGTCACAAGTCAAAAGCGGTGATCACAAAAGGCATACACAAGGTGGAACACACGCGTGGGACAAAATGGGGTTAGCGCGACGGAAAAATGAGCACGAACAAAATTGGTCCTAACGAAGACTACTAGCTCGGTGTCACGCTAACGCAAGAGAGACCGTGACTTGGTTGCAAAATTGAGAAGCAACAAGATTTGCGCAAGACGCCTCTCTTCTCTTTTCTCTCTTTTGCTTATAAGCTTTGGACTCTTTTGTGTATAGGTGTCACTCACATACTATTTATTTTTGTATTTTTTTCTTTTCATTTTTTTCTCACTATGTAAGGATACTACTATCTATGTAAGTATGTCACACTTCTTTTGCTTATCTTTTCACACGAGCTTGCTTCGTAGCTTTGCTCAACACACGCACACCCTCACGGTCGGGACGCTTGCGCAATGCTTCACAACACTAGAAAGCCACTCTCGATAGGAAAGGTACACAAAGAAGCTAGGGCTACAAGTTAGGAGCAAGTTATACCACTTGATGATGGTGGCCGACGATCTTGAACTTGCTATGGTGGTGGAAGGTGTCAAATGAACCGCTTGGATCCTCGGGGTGCCATCGTCGTTGTCGATGTTGCGGAAGCTTGTGGTAGCTGAAATGGCATAAAACGAAGTCCAAACAAAAAGGGGTAGTGCCAAAATGAAAAAAGAAGTTAGCTATCAAAAAATTTCGGACGGGCGGAACTTAGGTGTGCGGGAGCGTACTAGTCGGGCCGGAACTTCCGGTCTGAGAGAGCGGAACTTCAGTCGCAACAGATCTGCGGGTTGTTCGTCGATTTGGGCGGAAATCCGGTCCAAAAACGAATTCGTGGAAAATTTGGCACTAAGAGTGGTGGGAAGGTGGAGAGTTGTAGATCAACACCAAAGACAAGTTTCTATTGGAACAAAACCACCAAAAACTCAACAAATCGTGAGATCCAACTAAGGCCAATTTTGGGCTATTTTTGGGATTTTTGAAATTTTCTCAAGAAAAAAAATTTGGGTGGGTGGAGGGTCAAATCCGCGGAAACCAAAGGCTCTGATACCATATGATAAGGGTTGAACCCTAGGGGAGGCCCGATCTTCATTGGGGGTGAGGTGAGAACACGAAGAACACGAGTGGAAGACGGAGGATCGAAGATACAAACGCACACACACACACAACCGGTTGTTCTTCGTTGGCCCGATACACCAACCCAATAGAATTGCAAGGCAAAGACCCACAAGGAGTAGAATCCCTCACAAAAGATTGGCAATAGAAATCGATAGAGTTCCAAAGAGGAAAAGAGTGCAAATAGATAGAATTGGAAGAAACAAAAGATCTACAAACAATAGAATTCCTAGAATGGAAAGACCAATTCCATAGAAGAGTCTTGATAACTTTATAGATTTGGATCTAGGGGTTCCCATAGGGAGGAGCAAAGCTCATGTCTATTCTCACAACAAGTCTAAATCTCAGATCTGAGCCAACATGGCTATTTATAGTGGGTGGGGCGAGGGATCGGGTTACATCTTGAATGGAGCAGTTTGGGCTAGCAACGCGTATGGCGGAAGTTGGAGTGCGGAGGAACTTCCCGGTCGATCACGAAGTTAGGTCTAAGGCGGAAGTTCGGTCGAGCGTACCAGGCCAACTTAAAATTAGTTAGAAAATGAGCGGTTTGCTTACGATGACATCCGTGACTCACAAAGCATTTTGGGCCAGGGCGGAAGTTGGGCGGAAATTCCGGTCGGTCGGGGCGGAAGTTCCGGTCAGGTCAGGCGGAAGTTCAATGGGATCCTCTTCTCTCGGACTTTCTTCATCTCTGGGCAGCATCCCAGGAGGCATCGGGAGGCATACGGGCGGAAGTTCGGTCCTAGAAGGCGTACTTTCCGGCTAGAACACTGGGCTTCATCTTCTTCATCTTCATCTTGACTCCCTCTCCATTGGTTTGGTCTCCATGGCTTGTGTCTTGTTCGATGTGATTGAACATAGGGTATTCGCATGAAGTAGCATGCCATCCAATGAGGTATCAAATGTATACGTGGAAAGGAGCGAATTCACCTCTTGGTGTATGGCTTTGGCCCGAGCTCGTGTCATTGGGCCACGAGGAGGGCTTGTCGTCTTGGTGTAGTGTCGTCCTTGGGCGGGGCTACATCCGCAAGCACTACGCATGGGATGGTCGGCACCAGCCCTACTCAACAGCAGGCTTGACACCATGCCTACGCCGACACCGCCGTCCCCACTACGAAGCTCATAATCTAAACCATCCCACTATGCTCTTTGTATGCCTAAACTACCCCTCCTTAGTGGCTCCCTATATATAGGCTCCCACCTCCCCCTTCATTAGATAGAGTTGAACTTGAGAGAACCTAGGCTCATGCCTCCACCATCCCTTTGGGATTAGGGAAACCCCCTCCTTAGATTATCAAATCTATTGTACAAGGCACTCCTTATATGATTAGTCTCTCACACTTGTGATTCTACCACCGGTCTCTCACTCGTGTGATTCCACCGATCGCTGCATGTTGTAGTATGCCAGTCGTTGATATAACATTCACGAAGTACCAATCCGCAAATATTACATCCCTCAGAGTAGTACAACAGAACATAGCAGGTCCAAACTCATTCATACATTATTACAAACCATATGTACATATCATCTTGGAGCTCCTCCTGGGTCCAAAGAGGTTTACTCCTGGGTTCGAGGTGAACCCAACTTAGCTTACAATATAGGAGTTTCACTAGACTTAACATTTATTCTCTCGAGCAGCTAAGTATTAAGAGTTCGCGCTTTGCTCGGTACTACTAATACTACTACTAGGTCTAAGATTGTTCTCCTCCGGAACCCTCCCCGGTTCCGTAGACTATGAGGTAGTCTACACCTTCCAGCACCTCGGAGTGCAGTTGGAAGTCATATCCGATGATGTCGCTCCTTCGAGGTTGTCGTTGTCCTCCTCCAGATGGTTCAGACAATCTAAGCAGGGGATTTAAGAGTGTGAGTACGAGCGTACTCAACAAGTTCATATTAGGAAAGAGGTGTTTAATGCACTAACTACGATACCAGACCAGAAAGTCTGATACCATGCAGGTTTTAATAACCATTTCTTCAAAAGGTTGCTTTTATTCAGAAGAACTATGTCCGTCAGCCTTCACCGGTTTACTAGAACTTCATGGAGTTCCTTTCCGGCAGCGTTCGCAGTTCCAAATCCCGGAACAAGGAGTGACTGGTCACGATTCGTTACACTCTGCAGAGGTGTGTTTCTTTACCCATAAGAGATCTTAACCTTGGTGCCAACCGGGCAGCTTTCCCGTCCACACTTCCTTTGGTGTGAGGCCCGGTATAAGGTCCTAGCCGTTCATATTCCTCCGCTACCTCGCACACCCACCCTTTGTTGCATCCCCGACCCTGGGTCCTCGCCGGTCCCATTATTCCCACTTACGGGTGGACCCCGACCACGACAACAGTTTGGGATCGAACCAAACTCCTTCGCCGGTAGATGCAACCCCTCATAGACCGCAATACCGTGGGGACTTTAGGCTTCCCCAGCCACCAAATGATCTTCGGGCTACAAGTGTTCTACGGACAAACGTGGGGACTTTAGGCTTCCCCAGCCACCAAATGCACCTTTGGATACAAGTGTCTACGGTAAAGCGCGTCCGTTGATGTACGAGAGGTGGAAATAATTGGCTACTCCGTCCCACTCCAGATCTTATGGTGAACACGAGTTATACGGCACAAGAATCACTGGACGACATTTGTTGTTTAATCCTAGATGGATATAAACCCTTGCAATGGAACCTCCACCATATCAACACAATCCATGGTTCCATTGCCCACCACATAGTCATATTCATAGTTATGAAAATAGTGGTTTTGCTTTTTATGCAATAGTGGTAAATATAGTACTTTGCAAGTAATTTGGTAAAATAAGATGACATGAGCAAGCGATGAACTTGCCCTCTTGCAAAGTGTTGCAGTTGGATGGTGTGGACTGACCCTTGTCCTCTGCTGCTGAAAAATAGCATCATTGTCCGAGCAAGGGCAATGGTTAAAGAAGCAATTATGCATGATTCAGCTTTTAGGGTTGTTCCCCCCTCCGGTGTTTTATTATTTCATGTGGAAGGTTAATACTAAGAACAATTTAGGGATACTCTGTTTAAGGTAAAATACAACCTTGAAATGTTGTCAAGGTGTTTTGAATGTCCAATAATGTTTATGGACTTATTTTTAATATTAAAAATATTATGTGATTTAAGTGATTATTTAAATCATCAAATTAAGACTTATTCTTAGTTGTCTTCAAAAATTCCTTTTGATATTTTATTCAGGTAGAGAATTTTATGTTGATCAATTTTCATATTTTTAATTATTTTTTTAGAGCTATAATTAATTTTCTATGAATTTTTAAAGTTTCAGTATTTTTATTAATTTGTGAAAAGACACAAATACCCCCCCTTTTGTCGGTGCAACCCTGGGTTAGATCGACCGACCGGCTGGTCCGGCTCGACCAGCCCCCTCCCTCTCTCTCCCTCGTGGCGATGAACCCTAACCCTAGCCCTCTCAGCGACCCGCATCGCCCGCCGCCGTCAGCGTTACTCAGCGCCTCCGCCATCCCCGCGGTGAGATTAGTGATCGAACGGTCGCTCGACTGACACCGTCTGTCCGCGCATATACGTGTTTCCTCGCCGCCATCACTCTTCCCGACACTCGCGACATGGCCGTGGTGTTTGCGGCGATCGTCGATGCCGACGAGCCTGCGGTGGCGTGGCGGTGTGCCTCGCCGTGGCTGCGGAGCCTCCGCGCCGGCGATCGCGGCTTGGCCATGGCTTCGGCCGTGGCCAGATGTGCCGCCGTGCCGCCACGGTGACGACGTGGTCGCTCAGTTAGTACCCCTATTCTCCTCCTTTCTCTCCTCCTCCTTATCATCTTGCTCAAACTCGGCCCGGCTTCCCTTATGGAATGTTGGCCTGCGTCGATGGGCACCGCCCATGCTCGCCCTGGTGCTGTCTTGATGCGTTGTTCCTGCCTACAAGCGCCATGGCTGCAAGCCGCCGTGCTTGAGCTCCGCTTTGCTTATGTTGTTTGTTGTGCTTGTTGTTCTGTGTGTATGCTCGGTCCTTTTTAACGTCACGGATACTACTATCGCTCTATTGCTATGCATATCTGTGCTACTACCATGGCCATTGCTACTGTATCCATGCTTGTGCTTGCCTGTGCCTCTGTTCGAGGCTATTCATAATTACTCAGTGTGTTCATATATATTTCCCTGGCTTGATTGCATGTGGAATCCTTGCAAGTTTGCAAGAGCCTCCTTGGTGCTATTCGGTGTGCTATAATTCATAGACATGCTCCCTTGAGCATGCCTGTGGCCTAGACATCACCATCCCTTGATGGTGTGCTCTGCATACAATTATATATCATGCTTTTGATTATCTGCTATGCCATTGTTCCAGTTCTATGATCAATTCAATTGTCGGCCATGTATTGGTGCTATACTTGATGTCTAGCATGCCGTAGCATGCTCTTGCAAGCTCCCCGGTGGTCATATGATCTGTTTGTGGAAAATGCTCTTTGTTTGCCTCACTGTGGTCCAGTGCGTGTGTGCATCACACAGGCTTGGCCTATGTGTGCGTTGCTTGTTCTAGTACCAGTGGATGCTTGCAATGATCCATTGGATCATCTGCAAGACTCTGCATTAGTAGCTTGACTATTTCATTTATCTGTGTATAGGTTCTCTTTGCTTAAATAGATAAATGATGTGAACTGTGACACAGTGATGATCATATCAATTTAATTTGCTTGGGCTAGAGGGATGCCAACAATTGTTGGGGACCCTAGCCCACTCTGAACCCCCTCTGGGTGATGATGGTCTGTGCATTGGTTTTTACTATTTTGGTTGGTTGAGGTGGCCTCAGTAGCCACTCTTGGCTGCTCAGGAAGCTCCCACCCCATGTTGGCTTGCTGTGGATGAACAACTGCTCTCTGGCTGATCCCTTTTTGTTGGAATAGCCAGTAGCCTTTGCTGTTGAAACAAAATAGACACATATTGTCTATCTGTCTGATGGCATAAATAGCTGTAGGTGCTAAGTGTGTGGGCTAGGCTAGTCTATGACTTCATCTTTTGCTGGATTTCATCAGTTATGCACTGATTTGCATAACTGATGTTCCCATAGGATGATTTCCTAAGTCTTTACCCATATTTGCTTGCACCAAATGGCTTTAAGCCAGATGATGACACAAACAGGGTTCTACCCTTCTTTGTTTCTGTGACTCATGCACATGAGGGATTTGTATGAGCAAAACTTTGCTTGCTCATGATCTATAGGTATACCTCACTCCAGCTCCTAGAAATGGGGTTGGTGTAGAGGTTTTGCTTCTGGATGCTTTGTTTGGCTTGCCCTGCTCCTCCTTGTGAGCTTGATGCTACTTGGTTATTTGCTGTGGTGGTGAAGATGTGTTGAACAGCAGTGGCTGTTCAAGCTGTTCTTGTGTTCTTGTGTTCTTACCAGTGCCTGTCGATGAATGGCTAGGGTTTGGCTCTGAAAAGGTTATATATGGTGCTCTCTTGCTTCCCTGGTCGACAGCCAGCCTGTCTCTTTGGTGACACATGCTGTGTGTGTGTGTTGTGCTGCATGCACCTGCTTCTTGGTGAGCAGTCCAGCTGTGTGTGTGTGCAAATGCTTGGTATCTTGGTCCTGTGAATGGATCAGCTCGGCAGCTTTGGTCATATCTTCTCCAATTCTATTTGATTTTTAACTTACAAGTGGCTATGCCACTTGCATAACTTGTTTTTGTTGAATTTGTGCAGGGCTCAAGGTGATGTCCAATGATCATGAAGATCATCAAGTACAAGACTAAATGAAGTTTAGCTTGTAGTGTTAGGATAGATCATTGAATTGTAATTTCCTTTTCTTTTCTTTCTATTTTTGTCCAATTCTTGTAATATGTTGTAATATTTCATATTTTTATTTGTGATAATGTAAAGACAAGTATTTCTCTAATGAGCTTTATTTATTATGTGTATTATTTATAATGTGTATTTTTATTATTTACTTAATGAATTTCCTTACAATTAAATTATGAGATATTTGTTTAATGTTTGAATTTGAAATTCAAATTCAACTTTGGTTTGAATTCAATCATGCAACTTAAATTGATTCGTAAAAACTTAAATTTGATGCTATCTCTCCCTCTCTTCTCCCCTAAACTAGTTAAGTGAGATGCAAGTTTGTCGCACTCTCGAAACCCTAATTCGAGAGAGAAACTTGTCCCCCTTTGATGCAGTTTTTATTTAAAAACGCGAAATTTCCCCAGAATTTGCAATGAAATGCACATCCCTTTATAAAATCTACCCCTCGATCGTCTCTGAACCTGGGACATTACAGCCTTTCCCAGAAAACTTCGTCCGAAGTTGTGGTTGTAATACTGTGAACAGTTGGGTATGTTTTCCTCGGTCTTCTTCCTTTCCCTGTGGCTTCCCTCTGGGTGGGTAAACCATTGTATCTACCGGATTTTGCTTTATTCCTGAGTTGTTTCCACTCTCCTCGAGAATCTTGGGCTCGTGTAAGTCAATTGGTTGTAACTAAGCTCATCATGTGATATGGCTCATCGGGGTTTTTAAGCATTTCTGAGTTGCGATATGGAATACATTGTGAACTTGAGCTAGCCTTCCTGGTAGATCCAATTCAAAAACTAACCTCGGTTCTGACTCAGTATCTTGAAAGGTCCGATGTATCTAGGGCTCAACTTTCCCTTTACTCCAAATCTCTGAAGACCTTTCATCGGGCTTACCTTAAGATATACCATATCTCCAACTTGTGGCTCCCAAGTCCTTCTCTTCTGGTCTGCATAGCTCTTTTGTCGACTTTGGGCTATCTTCAGTCCATCTCTTATAATGTCATGATGTTGCTTTTCTTTGACATAATCAGGGTTGAACTCCTTGCTTGATCCAGCTTCATACCAACATATCGGTGATCCACTTCCCGTATAGGGCTTCGAATGGTGCCATCTTGATACTACTTTGATAGCTATTGTTGTATGAAAACTCTGCTAGTGGCAAGTGTTCCTCCCATGATCCTCCGAAGTCTAGGGCACAAGCCCTAAGCATGTCCTCCAATATTTGGTTTTGTTCTTCTGTTTGTCCACCAGTCGAGGATGATAGGCGGTATATAATCTAACTTGGATCCTAAAGCTTCATGTAGTTGCTTCCAAAATGCTGATGTGAACACGGATCCTCGATCACTTCTTCTTGGGCACTCCATGTTTACTCACGATCTCTTTGATGTAAAGATCAATGAGTTTCTCCCCTTTGTCTTGCTGGTTCACTGCTAAGAAGTGTGCACTTTTCGTCAACCGGTCCACGATTACCCATATCATGTCCTTCTTTTTATTAGTCATGGGTAGTCCGGTGATGAAATCCATTCCTATTTCTTCCCATTTCCATCTGGATTGGTAAAGGTTGTAACTTTCCCTTTGGACTTTGATGTTCAGCTTTCACTCTTTCAGGTATGGCATTCTGCCACATATTGTGCTATCTCTCTCTTCATGTTATTCCACCAGAATAATTCCTTGAGATCCATGTACATCTTTCTCCCCGGATGTATGGAGTATGGTGTTTGATGTGCTTAGATCTTCCTTGATCTCATCTATATCAAGACACAAATCCTTTTCAGAACCATATGATCCCATTTCTCCTCGATGAAATTCGATGGTCTTCCTTCATCAATCCTCCTCATCTCCTCTACGATGAATGGATCATCCAATTGACCCATGATTATCTCATTCTTTAGGTTGACATTCATTTCATCGGCTACTTGTAAAGCCGATAGTCCTTCATGAGCTTCTTTCTCCCAAAGTTGTATTTGGGCTTGGCTTATTTCCTTCTTCAACTCCGATGATATTTCTTGTTCTATTCCTCCAGTACTCTTCCTACTCAAGGCATCTGCTACTACATTAGCCTTTCCTGGAGTATAATTGATGGTCAAATCATAGTCCTTGATCAATTCAAGCCATCTTTTCTGCCTCATATTGAGTTCCTTCTGAGTGAAGAAGTACTTGAGACTCTTATGATCCGTATAGAGCTCACACTTGGCTCCATAGAGAAAATGTCTCCATGTTTTGAGTGCAAAAACAACTGCTGCTAACTCTAAATCATGAGTTGGATAGTTTACTTCATGGAGTCAGTTGCCTTGATCCATATGATATTACTAGGGATCTTGCATGACACACATCCCAATCCATGTTTGGATGCGTCGCAGTACACGGTGTAATCCTTGCCATCTTCCGGAACTGCTAACACCGGTGCTGTGGTGAGTTTCTCTTTCAGAGTTTGAAAACTCTTCTCACACTCATCAGACCACACGAAAGGTGTGTTCTTTCTTAACAGCTTGGTCATTGGTCCTGCTATCTTGGAGAATCCTTCAATGAATCTCCGATAGTATCCTGCCATTCCCAAGAATCCTCGGATTTCCTTGACATTCTTGGGTGCTTCCCAGTCCAAAACTGATGCTACTTTACTTGGGTTTACTGCTATCCCATCCTTGCTAATGACATGACCAAGAAATTCTACTTGATCTAGCCAAAATTCACACTTACTGAACTTGGCATAGAGTTGATGTTCCAGTGTTTGCAACACTATCCTAAGATGTTCAGCATGTTCGGCCTTATCTTTGGAATATATCAAGATATCATCGATGAATACGATGACAAACTTGTAGAACATGGCATGAAGATCTTATTCATGAGATTCATGAATATTGTTGGGGCATTGGTTAATCCAAAAGGTACTCGAGGTATTCATGATGTCCGTACCTGAGACAAAGGCTGTTTTCGGAACGTCTTCCTTCTTGATCTTTATCTGGTGATAACCGGATCTTAGATCAATCTTGGAAAAGACTCCCGCGCCTCTGACTTGATCAAAAAGATCTTGGATTCTAGGAAGTGGGTACTTGTTCTTGATAGTAACATTATTGATTCCTGTAGTCTCCGCACATCCTTGACCTCCATCTTTTATCCACGAAGATCACAGGTGATCCCCATGGTGAAACACTCTCTTGTATGAATCCTTTCTGTTCCAGATCATCAATTGTTCCTTGAGTTCTTTTAACTCTTTAGGCCCCATCTTGTATGGTGCTTTAGCAATGGGAGCTGTTCCTGGAATTAGGTCGATAGTAAATTCTATCTCCCTATCTGGTGGCATTCCAGGTAATTCCTTAGGAAATACATCTTGGAATTCGTTACAATGGAATGTCCTCGAGTTTCACCTCCTTCATACTATTCAACTTCAACTCAACTTCAATCTGAGTATGCTTATCTCCTTGGTATATGATTCTATCTCCACCTGGGCTTTTCAGAGACACTGTCTTATTTTTAATCATCAGTGCTCCATTTTCTTCTAACCAGTTCATACCAAGAATGACATCAATGTCCTTCATTGGTAAAATGAACAGGTCTGCGTCAAACGCACACTTATTGATCATAATGACTTGTCCAGGTTTAGTGTGGGTTACTAATATCGTTCCTGCAGAAAGTATGGTTATAGGTTTATCTAACTTAGTGCATCTAATCCCATGTTTGATGATGAATTGTGGGAAATGAATGATGTGTTTCAGTATCAAAAAGTACTTTGCCAGGATGAGTGAGTATTTGAAGCGTACCTATCACTGCTTGATCGGAGTTCACCACCTCCTCCAGGTGGTGGTTCAACTTGTGAAGGGTTCCTTGTTCTTCCATTCCTCCGTGTTTCCTCCTCGGCTTCCTCCTCCTCCCGACTGACCTCCTCCATTCTTTCTCTTAGGGCAATCCCTAAGCATGTGTCCTTCCTCACGACAGCCAAAGCATATTATCCTTGGCTTTCTACAATCCTTGGAGAGATGTCCTCAAGCTTCCCCTGTTGAATTAATTTGGTTTCGGAATCCGGGCTTCGTGTTATTGTTGTTGTTGTTGTTGTTGTTTGGTATGGTTTTAAACTCAGCTCATGTTTGGCTTGTTGTTGCCAAACCTCTTAGGCTCAAATTTAGCCTTCTTCCTCTTCTCTTCTGTTCTTGAAATCATGTTCGAGTGATGGCTGCATCCACCAACTCTTGGAACTCGGTCGCTCTCACAGCAGCTGTACCTTGAACTGAGGATTTAATCCTCGCATAAACCTCTTCTTTCCTCCTCCTCTTAACCTCCTCCACGGCATCTGAAAATCCAGAAAACTCCTGGCGTAAGTCAGGATGGCCTTATGCTCGAGACTTCAAATTCGGCGACTTCAGTTCCACTATGCTTTCAGACATTGGATTCGAACTTCCTCTTGAACTCTTCCCATGTGAATACCTACCAGCGGATATACGGCTACTATATTATCCCACCAAGATGCGGCGGTCCACATAGCAAGTGTGGCTACATATACTGACCTTCTCTGATCGTTGCATCCAACTGTATTGAGCTTACGCTGGTTCATCAACCAATCCATGGGTTGCGATGCAAAGGATATTGGCTTTGTATTCTGGAAGTCTGACAAAGTGACTCCCTGGTTCTCGGGCCTCTCCACCCTATTCTGCTGAAGTAGCTCCTGGAAAACTTATTTTGCTGCTCCTGTAACTTGCCTTTCCTCCATCATTTGCATATACTGGAGGAAATTCTGCTGCGTCATCGGTGGTGGTGGTGGTGGAAACTGATTCTTCAGCCTTCTGTCTGGCCTCACGCTCGAGGCGCTGCTCTTCACTCTCCTCACTCGGCGCTCCCGACATATCCCCCTAGTTCTGCAACACAAAGTGGTACTCATAATTACTCCATGCGCAAGTTTTCTGAGCTCAACTTTGTGCACAGAACTAGTCACGCAATGGAAATCAAGAAGCAAATCCAAATCATACAAAACATATACCCTGTATATACATACATAAGTGGTCTTATTACAATACTCAGTCGATGTGAGTATGCAAACTCACTTATTAAAGTATATGTACAAATTTATACAAATATTACATACTACAATACATGTGGTACAACTGTATTGTAGTCTCGCCTCCCATGGTGGTCTCTAGTCGTGCTTCACTCCCGATACATCCCAGGCTTCCATCCGGTCGAACGTGAAGTCCTCCTGACAGAATCTGGAACATAGGGTCTTCCCGTAGGCTTGTAGTCGGAATCGGATGATGTTCCGAGGGCAAAATCTGTGTTCATGAACTGGTCATTCAGTGCATCATAATCACCCATCGGGTGTACTCCCCAAGTGACTCGCCATAGGTATCTCCATCAGTGTGGGACTCAATCAGCATACCCTCAATATCTCCTCTATTATACTGATTGTTCTGAAACTGGGTTGTGGCATCATCATTCATCTCAGGATTATATCTAACTGAATCACTATGGTTTCCAGTATCTGATCCCCAACGCCAACCTGTTGAGTTTTCTATAGGAGTCACGGAACGCTGATGGTTTCCGGATTCCTCTCCACCCTCGTATCCTCCATAGGAGTTACTAGGAAAGTACCTAGGTGTAATAGGTGTGGTTTGTTGTTCTGGATGGTCAATACTAATGTAGTCACCAGCTGAATAAACTGGTGTGTGCACTCCCTCCATGGGTTCCTTTCCTTTTGTCTCCTCCTTGGGCTCAGTGAATTCTTCCAACATTGTGTCAATTGCTCCCGACAAATGTCGGTTCAACTGAAAGAACAATGTCAGTAGGTTGCGGCTATTATCCATGTACTTAGCGGCTTCTACTGGTTTGCGTTTTGCAAATTTGAGATGGTTAAGCATAGGATCATCTTCCTCCTCCATATGAGGAATATGAGAAAATTCGGAACCAATAAGCTCCTTCGTCTTATGTTCCCGAATATCGGTGATGGCTCTCATTATGGCAATGTGGTAGGCTGTTTGGATAGTTCTAGCCTCACCTGCTGGCATCACTACACTCATTCCTAGGGATTCTGGAAGTCTTAGTCCTACCCTACACTTCGCTAACACTGTACCGTCGTAGTACATGTATTTCGTTACTTGGATTTGGGGATCGCACCCAAATTCAAGCAACATGGCACGAAGAATGTAGAAACTCCGTCATATTCACTCAGGTTTGATTCCATCACTTTCACGTTACGTCCCGGACGTGAACTTGCCATAGTTGGCTGTAGAAAAGAAAGAATATAAGATTAGTAATAATGCATCATAATAGAGATAATAAAGAATTATCGCACTAAAAGATATGATTGTTTTATTCTCAAGTGAATATACACCATATTTTTAGAGAATTCTTTACTAATCCTATTTGACTCCTAACGTTTTCGTCCCATTTACTAGGTTCCAACCTAAGGTCAAAGATTTTGCTCTGATACCAACCGTGGTGACCCCGCATACCACCGCATGTTGTAGTATGCCGTGTTGATATAACATTCACGAAGTACCAATCCGCAAATATTACATCCCTCAGAGTAGTACAACAGAACATAGCAGGTCCATAACTCATTCATACATTATTACAAACCATATGTACATATCATCCTGGAGCTCCTCTTGGGTCCTGAGAGGGTTACTCCTGGGTTCGAGGCGAACCCAACTTAACTTATAATATAGAAGTCTCACGAGACTATACATTTATTCCAACGAGCAGTTAAATACTAGAAGTTCGGACTGCTCGGGTACTACTAATACTACTACTAGGTCTAAGATTGTTCTCCTCCGGAACCCCCCCCCGGTTCCGTAGACTATCAGGTAGTCTACACCTTCAACACCTCCAGAGAGGTCTGGTTCGTCATAGCCGATGATGTCGGCTCCTTCAGGGTTGTCGTTGTCCTCCTCCAGATGGTTCAGAGTCTAAGCAGGGGATTTAAGAGTGGTATGAGTACGAGCGTACTCAACAAGTTCATATTAAGAAAGAGGTGTTTAATGCACTAGCTACGATACCAGACCAGAAAGTTGATACCATGCAGGTTTTAATAACCATTTCTTCAAAAGGTTGCTTTTATTTAGAAGAACTATGTCCGTCAGCCTTCACCGGTTTACTAGAACTTTCATCGGAGTTCCAAATCCCGGAACAAGGAGTGACTGGTCACGATTCGTTACACTCTGCAGAGGTGTGTTTCTTTACCCATAAGAGATCTTAACCTTGGTGCCAACCGGGCAGCTTTCCCGTCCACACTTCCTTTGGTGTGAGGCCCGGTATAAGGTCCTAGCCGTTCATATTCCTCCGCTACCTCGCACACCCACCCTTTGTTGCATCCCCGACCCTGGGTCCTCGCCGGTCCCATTATTCCCACTTACGGGTGGACCCCGACCACGACAACAGTTTGGGATCGAACCAAACTCCTTCGCCGGTAGATGCAACCCCTCATAGACCGCAATACCGTGGGGACTTTCTTCCCCAGCCACCAAATGATCTTCGGGCTACAAGTGTTCTACGGACAATGCCGTGGGGACTTTAGGCTTCCCCAGCCACCAAATGCACCCTAGGATTCAAGTGTTCTCCGGTAAAGCGCGTCCGTTGATGTACGAGAGGTGGAAATACAATTGGCTACTCCGTCCCACTCCAGATCTTATGGTGAACACGAGTTATACGGCACAAGAATCACTGGACTACATTTGTTGCTTAATCCTAGATGGATATAAACCCTTGCAATGGAACCTCCACCATATCAACACAATCCATGGTTCCATTGCCCACCACATAGTCATATTCATAGTTATGAAAATAGTGGTTTTGCTTTTTATGCAATAGTGATAAATATAGTACTTTGCAAGTAATTTGGTAAAAATACTCAAATGACATGAGCAAGCGATGAACTTGCCTGAACACTGCAAAGTGTTGCAGTTGGATGGTGTGGACTGACCCTTGTCCTCTGCTGCTGAAAAATAGCATCATTGTCCGATAAGGGCAATGGTTAAAGAAGCAATTATGCATGATTCAGCTTTTAGGGTTGTTCCCCCCCTTCCGGTGTTTTATTATTTCATGTGGAAGGTTAATACTAAGAACAATTTAGGGATATTTAGGGTAAAATACAACCTTGAAATGTTGTCAAGGTGTTTTGAATGTCCAATAATATTTATGGACTTATTTTTAATATTAAAAATATTATGTGTGATTTAAGTGATTATTTAAATCATCAAATTAAGACTTATTCTTAGTTGTCTTCAAAAATTCCCTTTGATATTTTATTCAGGTAGAGAATTTTATGCTGATCAATTTTCATATTTTTAATTATTTTTTTAGAGCTATAATTAATTTTCTATGAATTTTTAAAGTTTCATTATTTTTATTAATTTGTGAAAAGACACAAATACCCAGGCCCACCTGGCTTTGCAACCCTGGGTTAGATCGAACCGACCGGCCGGTCCGGCCGACCAACCCCCTCCCACTCTCTCCCTACGCGATCGAACCCTAACCCTAGCCCTCTCTGGCGACCCGCGTCTGCCCGCCGTGAATTCCGCCGCCTCCTATCCGCCGGCGAGATTAGTGCAATCGAAGCCGCCGACGACGCACCGATCTGTCCGTGCGATCTGTGTTCCTCGCCGCCATCGCTCTTCCATTTCTGCGACATGGCCGTGTGTTTAGCGGCGACCCGTCTTGCCGACAACGCTTTAGTCCGTGGCGTGGCCGTGTGCCTCGCCGTGGTTGCGCTGGAGCCTCCGTGCCTCGCGACCGCCGGCTTGGCCATGGCTTGCTTGCAGTGGCCAGGGCTGTGGCCTTGCCGCAACGTGACGTGTGGTGCTTTGCTCAGGTTAGTACCCCTGTTCTCCTCCTTTCTCTCCTCTTCCTCATCATCTTGCTCCCCACCGTGCTTCCCTTATGGAGATGTTGACCTGCCGATGAACCTGTGCTTGCCGTGCTAGTCTTGTCATGCTTGGTCATTTCGCTGTACAAGCGCCATGGCTGCAAGTCACTGTGCTTGAGCTCTTTTGCTTATCTGTTTGTTGTCTTGTTATTCTTGTGTGTATGCCGGCTTTCTGTTGTCCCGGATACTAGCTCTTTCTGCTCTATTGCTATGCATATGTGATGTGCTACTACCATGGCCTTGCCTACCGTATCCATGCTTGTGCTTGTCTGTGCCTCTGTTCTTGATGCTATTCTTGCCAATTACTCAAGTGTGTTCATATATGTTGCCCTGGCTTGATTGCAGTGTGCAATCCTTGCAAGTTTGCAAGAGCCAGTGCCTTGGGTGCTCTTCAGTGTGCTATAATTCATAGACATGCTCCCTTGAGCATGCCTGTGGGCTAAACAACACCATCCCTTGATGGTGTGCTTCTGCATACAATTATATATCACTTTTGATTATCGCATATGCCATT